>LPNX011074272.1:0-37362 GCA_001517045.1 Pseudotsuga menziesii | reverse complement strand
CCTGAATTCATTAAGTCTGAAAATTAAAATGCTCTTGGCTGAGAAAGGCATATTGCTTATCCAATCAGATTACTAGATTTATTGCTACTAACCTATGTTTGAAAGCGAAAGTGACTTCGACAAGCAAAGTGGTTTTCTTCGCAACGGTAAAAGATACAAGAGAACTCTTGGATCCTATACCCTAGGCCAAAATACCGATTATACCTCATTAAGCCCAGAAGAGTTTGAATCTGAAGAAACCCCTTTTGTTAGAAATTCTCCTATAACTCCACAGCGAAGATCTGTTATCCTTGAGAAACCTTCGCAGTTTGAAAGTAACCCTAGCCTGAGTAGTCCTGTCACAGGTCAATCTACCTCATTAATTCCCCCCCCACCCTATTACCAGTTCTCCTCCTCCCCCATCCCCCCCCCTTGATTCATTATGGCCCATATGAATGATGATATCAAGCTCCCAATTTTTAAAGGAATTGGATCAGAGGATCCATAGCAGTTTTGGTTCTTATGCGAAGCTGTTTGGATCGCTAAGAATATTATGGATCAAAATACAAGAATAGCGCAGCTGGTCACCTCTTTCAGAGACTGAGCTTTGACCTGGTTTATGAAGTTTTCCAGTACTTAGAACTATATTTTGGCTGATATTAAAAAAGCAATGATCAAAGAATTCAAGAAGCCTAAATCAGAGTCACAGTGTATAACTGAACTGAAAGAAATTCAGCAGAAGCGAGGTGAATCAGTATGGGACTTTGATCATAGGTTCAAGGTTCTGTTGGATCAAGTTAGTTTCACTATTGGACCAGAACAACATAAAGAATGGTTCATTGCAGCAGTATTGCCTCATATCAGGACTCCACTTATGCAACAGAAGGTTGCTGATTAGCAAGAGGCGTTGGAAATTGCTATGAAACTTGAAACAACTCATGTTGGAGATAATTCTGGAATAGCCCAAATAGAGGCACAGTTAGCAGAAATGGCTTTGGAGCTTCGTGACATGAAAAAATGGAAATCTATATGAGAATAGGTTTGGTGCACATGATGTAAGACAGAAGGTCATGACAAAGAACAGTGTCCTACATTAAGAAATTATTTGAATACTGGTGCACCGAACCCATTTAACCCTAATGTCCTACATTGTGAGATCTGTAGAACAACTTGCCAGCATCGACTTGAATATTGCTATCTGCTGCAAAGATATGTTCAAGTACCTAAGAATCCCTACTGCAAGTTCTGTAAGTCAGTTGGACACAACGAAGACGAATGTCGCAGCTTTGACCTCATGAGAGAAAACCTATGATGCTTATAGGGTACAACCTGATGCATAAAGCAATGATGGATATGGTTACCTTGGTAGTACATCAGGTCGAGGTAATTTCAGAGGTCGTGGTGGTATGCTTGGAAGAGGTCGAGGCCAGGTTATTTGCTATAACTGTAATGAGGCAGGACATGTAGCTAGAGAGTGTCAGAACCCAACTACAACATGTAGATATTGCAGAGCAGTTGATCATGTGATTGAGCAATGCCCACAGTTGATAGCCAAGATACAAGAAAGAAATGGCGGTCCTACTCAGAATGTTCAGATGATTGCTGTAGAGAAAAGACCTGTCCTAGCCATTAACGTTGCTACAAGGAGTGGAACTATGACACAAGTGCAGAATAAGGAGAAACAACCTGACGAAGCTTGGGTCTGTAAGACCCTAGCAAAAATTCCAGCCTTCGATGTTGGAAGAGAAAAAGGAACATTTATGAAAGCTAAAAAAGACTTTGCTGATACAAGAACATCAGTAGAAACTACGCAACAGCATCAACAACAGTTATAGTTTCAATAAGCTTCACCAAATCAAGTAAGTACACTGACATCATTTTTACAGAGTTGTATGAAGCTATTAAGAAATCAGAATGCTTTGAATGAGTTACATAAAGTTATTTAGTCTTGCGAACCTCAACGAAGCTCTGATAGAGGAAAAACTGTTAATAGAGTTAGAAGGACAGGAAGAGAAATGAGATTGCATGCTCAGATAGGATATTATGACATGACTAATATCATTTTAGACCTGGGATCAGAAGTGAATGTCCTAACTAAGCAGACATGGGAACAAATGGGAAGACCTACGCTTGAATGGTCCCCTATACAGTTGAGGTTAGCCAATCAGCAGAATATTGTGCCCTTGGGAAGATTCCCTAGTGTACTAGTGGATATTGATGGAGTCAGTACCTTGGAAGATTTTGAAGTCATTGAAGTAATTGATGATAGCAAACCCTATCCAACCTTGCTAGGAATTGAATGGGCAATAGACAATTATGCAGTAATCAACCTTAAGAATAGACAGATGAATTTTGAAGGAAAAGGCTTGAGAGTCATAGTACCATTGGACCCTTCTCAAGGAGAAAGGTATACAGAGCCAGTCAGAGATGAATATTAGGATGTTTTGGATCATATTTACAACATCACAACTAAAGAAGAAGACATTGTTAACCCTACTACTAAAGGTATAATGGATTGGTCGTGTGACAGTTCTTGCATGACTGATTCAGACGAAGGCCTAGAGAATTGGCAGAATAGACTTTATGAGCTGCATGGACATCGATGTGCAAGAATTACCAAGTCTATCAGATGGGTTATCTCACAGCGAAGAATCTTACCTACTTTTGATGGCTTGACAGACCCAGAAGATTTTATTGTACAATTCTCAGAGCAAGTACCAGATTCACATAAAATGGAGACTCTAGATTTAGTATTCAGAGCCACAGCTGCCAGATGGTGGAATGGTCATAACAAGTATATTCATAGTTGGAGAGCTTGTCAAAATTTTCTTCACCTGAGATTCATGGATCAACCTCAGTAGGTACGAAGCAGATTTAATGGTAAGACTAGCCCTCATGAACATTTGGATTAGTGTTATGAAGCATGGAAGCATGTACCTTGTGAAGAATGGGTACATAGGTTTGTACACACTCTGGAACCTGTAGCAAAGAACTAGTATGCGGAGGTGGAGATTCGCCATGGTACTATAAGTTGGATTAGCCTTGTTGATAGTTTTGTACTCACATTTTCTATTAATGAGGATTGCCTTGATTTGGACGCAGTTATTAGGGTGATCCATACTAAGGTGTTTGATGATAAAGAAATAGCCGAGCACCAACTTGACTGGAAGGAACAAGAAGCTAATGCAGTAGAATGTTATAACCTCGTCATTGATGAAGACGATGACCCTCGCAACATTAATATTCCTGATTCAGAAGGACATTGCAAAGTACATGGACCAGCAGTTGAATCACCTGAAGTAACTCAGCCCTTGAAAACAAGGAAAGTAAACATTGGATCAGAAGAAATGCCTAAGTACGCTACCATTGGAGATTATTGGGACGAATAAATGGTAAGCAAAGTGACTGAACTCCTCCATGAGTATCATGAATTATTTCCGACGAAGTTCTCAGAAATGAAAAGTATCCTTGGTGATATAGGAGTGATAAAAATACCTTTGAAAGCTGATGTGAAGCCTGTGAAGCAGCGCCCTTATAGGCTGAATCCTAAGTATAAAGAAAAAGTCAGGATGGAGCTAGATAAGATGCTTGCTGCAGGAATCATTGAGCCTGTCGAAGAGCCCAAATGGGTCAGCCCTATGTTGGTACAAGAAAAGAATACCAAGGCAGAAATCATAATCTGTGTTGATCTGAGAAAGCTGAATCATGCCTGTTTACATGATCCTTTTCCTACTCCTTTATAGATGAAGTTTTAGACAATGTCAGAGGTCAAGAAGTGTATTCTTTCACTGATGGATTTTCAGGTTACCATCAGATCAGAATTGCCCCAAAGGATCGACATAAAACAACCTTCGCTACATAAATGGGATCTTTTCAGTATACGGTTATGCCCTTTGGATTGAAGAATGCACCCGCTATGTTTTCCAGAGTAGTCATATCTGCATTTAAGGAATTTATTCATAAGTTCTTGGAAGTTTACTTTGATGATTGGACTATATTTGGTTTATTGAAAGATCATATAGCCAGTTTAAGACTTATGCTAGACAAGTGTAGACAGCATCAGATTTCATTGAACTTGAAGAAGTGTATCTTTTGTGCACCTTTTGGAATTCTGCTAGGTCACATTGTATGCAAGTAAGGATTGATGGTGCATCCTGTGAAGATATCCATTATTGTGAACTTACCACCTCCGAAGTCTGTTAAGCAACTTTGCACTACGCTTGGTCATACTGGATATTACAGGAAATTCATTAAAGGATATGCTTAGATTACTGCCCCTATGGAAAAGAAATTGAAGAAAGATATTAAGTTTGAATGGACACCTGAATGTCAGGAAAGCTTAGACATTTTGAGAGAAAAGATGGTAACTTCCCCTATCTTAGTATTACCTAACTAGAATAAGGAGTTTCATGTTCATGTCGATGCATCTTCCATTGCTTTTAGTGTAGTATTGGCTCAGTCAGGTGAAGGTAATATTGATCACCTTATTGCTTTTGTAAGTAGAAAATTGTCCACAGCAGAAAATAATTATACTATGATAGAATGAGAAGGTCTAGCTATGGTTTATGCTTTACAGAAATTTCGACATTATTTGTTAGGATCTCATTTTAAGATGTTCACTAACCATTCTGCTTTGAAGTATTTGGTTAACAAGCCTGTGTTAGGTGGAAGGATATGCAGATGGATGATTTTGTTTCAGGAGTATGAATTTGAGATCATAGTTAAGCCAGAAAGACTTAACCTGGGGCCTAACCACTTGTCGAGGCTTGAGTCAGGAGAAGAACTCACTAGTTTGGACGAAGGTCTTCCTGATGCCCAGTTGTTTGCCATCTAGATGGTTGATGACTATTTTCAGGATATTGTTCAATACTTCTCTACAGGTTTTGCACCCTCTGAGATGACAACACAGCAGAAGAAGCAGCTGGTGGTTAGAGCAGCTGACTTTACCTTGATAGCAGGATAGCTATATAAGATGGGACCAGATGAAATACTACGCAGATGTGTCTTGGAGCATTGAAAGCCATTGATTTTGGCTGAGGCACATTCTGGAGCAACATGAGGTCATTATGCAGGAAAATATATGGCACAGATGATTCTGACAGCTGGATTGTGGTGGCCTACGATTCATAAGGATGCAAGAGAGTATTGCCACAGCTGCAATATCTGTCAGAGGACAGGAAAACCATCCAAGAGGGATGACATGCCTCTGGTTCCATAGGTAACTTTACAAGCATTTTACAAGTGGGCTATTGATTTTTTTGGACCAATCATTCCCCCTGCAAAGAAATCTAGAGCAAGATACATTATTACAGCAACTGATTACCTTACTCGTTGGGCCGAAGCTCAACCAGTCAAGGACTGTAGCGCTTCTACAGCTGCGAAGTTCATATTCAACAATATATTATCAAGGTTTGGATGTCCTATAATTCTTATGAGTGATCAAGGATCACATTTTCTGAATAAGACTATTGAAGAATTGACCGAACAATTTCAAGTATATCATCATAAGAGTACTGCCTACCATCCTCAAGCAAATGGAACTGTCGAAGCCTTTAACAAGATTCTTGAGCATGCTCTGACGAAGGTTTGCAATGTTAACAGAAATGATTGGGATCTTATAATTCCAGTAGTATTATGGGCTTATAGAACCACTTGCAAGAATTTGATAGGCCACACACCTTTTAGGCTGGTATATGGACAAGAAGCAGTTATTCCCATGGAGTACATTGTTCCTAGCCTCAGAATATTTGCCTTCACAGAGATGGATTATCCAACTATGTTGAATGAAAGGCTGGCGAGGATACTGGAACTAGAAGAAGACACATTCATTGTAGGTTTCCAGCAGCAAGTGCAGAAAGCTAGAGAAAAAGCATGGCATGATAGACACATTAAGAAGAAGCATTTCCAGAATGGTGATCTTGTGCTCTTGTATGACAGTAAATTCATGAAGTTCCGAGGTAAGTTCAAGACAAATTGGAAAGGACCTTACATAGTTCAGAAAGTTACCAATGGTGGTGCAGTTTAGTTAGCTAAATTGAATGGAGAAATTTTTCCCTCCATGGTGAATGGAAGTAGATTAAAGAAGTACAGGGACAAGCCTGTACCCCCTGATTAGAAGTACTATCAAGAAGAAGAGTCCAAGTACCAAGAATAGTTGAAATTGGGTACTAGACTATAATGAAGCTATTCTCAGATAGCTTGGGTAGATTGTGGGAAAACTTACGAAGTCTCGAAGCTTGTGTCAGGATGGGTCGAAGGTCAATATTTTGTCACAGGTCCTTATTGTGGCGAAGCTGAAGTTAGTGGTTGTGCCAAAGGCTACAGTTACAAATGCGTAAAGTACATTTCTAGGGAATTCCTCAAAGATGTTCGTGATGCACAGGAGAAAGGTAGACCCTTCCATTACTCATGGTTGTTAGTGCTTATTGCACTGGTAGGATGGAGAGAGCCTACCGAGGCACAGTTTGTTGATGTGCCTCCGGAGATGCCTGGTGTAGCAAGGTATGCATCTCTTTGGGTCTCACAGGATAAGGCCTTGCAGCAGATGATGAACTACGTGTTCGCCTTTTATGCAATGAACATTTCATATGAGATCTTGAAAATACCGAAGCTCAGTAATGAGCTATTCTCTTAGTATGCTGGAGTGGCCAACTTCAAGGATGACATGCACAATGTCTTCATCCAGGCCCGCGCAGATGATAAACATGCATGCTAGAAGTTGCCATATGTGGTGACCTAGGAAGACATCCTCATAGTCATCCAGAAGTGGCCAGCTGAATGGATGAGGGACACAGGAACAAGGCCCAACATACCAGTCCCCCCAGTGATAGATGTGGGCGCAGGTCCTAGCCAGGCACCGTAGAGTGACCCACCAGAAGAGAGCAAAGAAAAATATGAGTCGCAGTCGAGTGGAGATGAACATGGTGGTGATGATGGAGCTGATGAAGAAGAAGAAGAATCATTAAAGACAATTTCTGACCCTAATCGCCCAGATAAGCGCAAGTCTCCAGAAGTGGAGGAAGTTACGAAGCATTCACCCAGAAAGAAAGCTAAGGCATCAAAGGGAAAGAACATCGTCGAAGAGCCCACTTTTACTATTGAAGAGCTTGATCAAGCTTTAATGAAGTACACAGAGGTATTAACCAACAAATGGTTAGAGTTTTCAAATACACACCTTGATGCGCTCACTAGTGTAGCGCAGTGAATTGAAGAACTTAAGGCATTAGCAGAAAGATCAGCGACTGGTGCTGCAGCAAGTGGTGCCCCAGTAGGCGCGTAGCCAGATACAAGGCAATGGGCAGCCAGAAATAACAGAGGCCAAGTACTAAGTGCAACCCTCATAATAACTGATGTAGCATCTCGATCGCAGATGAGTATGACAGTTGAGATAGACTACGCCAAGTTGTCTATGTCGGAGCTGCATCTTTGTCAATTGGCAATCATGAACGAGATATGAGAATGTGACAACTACTCACACATGCAGTTGGAAAATGCCACGAAGCAGAGTGAGAGCCTCGTAGCGGGTTTGGAAGAAGCCGAACAGAAAAAGAGGGAAGCAGAAAGCAAGCAGGCTGCACTGGCACGAGTATTGGATGAGGCGTGTCGAAGTCTCCCTGACTTCGACATGCAGGATGAAGAAGAATCGGAGTAAAGAATAGTCAAGATGAAACACTATGCACAACAGTCTCGAAGCCAGATAGAGAAGCTGAAAACAGAACATGAGGCCCGGATTACGGAGCTTCAACTTCGACTCATTCCTCAGAGTCCACCAGAGGTCAGGGAACAACGTCGTAGAGATATTCAAGCCTCAGCAACAAAGATATCAGATCTTGTGAGTAGTGCATCAAAGATGCTGGAAAAAAGTGTCGAGTCCTGGGAAAACTTGCAGGACAACCCAAAAGTCGAAAAGTTGCAAGGAACCATCGAGCAATGATAGACAGAGCTGGATGCAGTAAAGGTAGAACTTAAGACATTGCCTCCTATGCAGAAGATGCTTAAGGTAAAGCATAGAAATGAGCTCCAGCAATAAATTGAGTTCTGTAGAAGGAAAAAAACATTGTTCGTGAACTCTGTGCAGCCCCTTATTAACGAGGCCTTGGAGTTGAGCACTGCTATGGATAGCCATCTCAAAGTTTTGAAGGAGTATGATGTGTTTGCACAGGAAAAGGCCAACGAAGCATCTGCATCAACATTGCAGGCGATAGTAGAGAAGGAGCAAGTAGCCAAATATATCATGTGCAGCCTCAACAAGTAGTTCACTATCTTCGCCAAGAAGATTCTTCCACCAGAAAAGTAGCAGAGTGCCCCAGGACGAGACACTGGTGAGTCTTAGGGGCCTGTTGGGGCTCGGACCTTGAAGGTCCTTAATTTTGGCAACTCCGTGGTTTTGGTGCGAAGCTTGTAAGCAGAGTTATGGTCCAAAATAGTCTTAGGGGTTTCGGGGTTGGTTCAAAGCCCCTCTTGTTGTAAATAACCCATGGTTTAAACCCGTGGTTTTTAAGCCCATGGTATTGTAATAGTGCACTTGTATAAATAGGCACTTATGTAAAGGAGAAAAGAGCTTTTCGTAGGTTTTTGTATGATGATAATTTGATGCAAAGAAGCTAAGGTCTATTTTGGGGTTAAGGCTAAGTCCTAGCTGAGTGCGTGGACAACCTCTGCAGCTGAGTGTGTAGAGGGTTTTGGAAGAAAGGTTCTGCAGCTAAGTGCACAGTTTTGGGTTGTTGAGAGGATCTGGAGCTGAGTGCATAGATCAGAACTGTGTCATTTGTAAAGTGCTGAATATAAACGCAGTTTTGTGGATGTAGCCCCTTCACTAGGGGTGAACCACATATATCTTGTGTTGTGGTGGTTCTTTTTATTTTGTTCCTATTATGTTTTATGCATTTGATAAGTAGATGAGTGATAAAGTAAGATAAATTGTTAAGTATTAACTTCGCTGTGAATTCTCAGTTAAGGGTTAAGAAAGTAACTGTCTTTTTATCTAAACTGCAAAGCTATTTAAGTGAATATCAAAGCTCTGTATTGCATAATTATTCTTTGTTAAGACTAAAGGTACATTAATATCCCTCTTTTGCCTACAGAAACCTAATTCTTCGTTACCCCATAGCTGTTTCGAGTGAGACTGCAACCTATTCGCAGGTTGTTGCTGAAAGGGCCAACATTATGGGTCTCTTTGTTGGTGCGAAGATAAAAGTATAAGAACCTAGGTCTTCCCTAAGCCCAACAGATCACAACACTTAGGCGGTGGCACCACTTCTGGCTAATAGGGTTCAGGCGATGGTACCACTTATTACCAACAGCACATGTGCGGTTCCCTAAGTAGATCCAAAACACAGAGACAACGAGATTTCAAGTTAAAATTTGTTCAGATCAAGGTAAAGACTGATGAATTGACAGTAAAAAAGAGCATATAAGGTAAAAATAGTTCTTATCTGAACAGATCTGAAAGTTTCAAACCAAAATTCACTAAGTCAGATGGTAGATCTGACTGAAGAGAGTGACAGACTGGAGCCTGGATTTGGACAAGTGTTCAAGGACTGAGGAAGATTAGATCAACTGAAATTTTCTTTGCTCCCCAACAGAGTCAACAGATTTGTTGTTAGGAATACTGCACCTTTTGTGGACAGAAGTTATTCCTCTGGTCTGAATGGTTCAGATCCAGAACGAATAAGTGAACAACAGAGGATGAATACCTTCCCTGAATGTTGTAAACACATAGAATAATGCCTTGATGATGAATCTATGTACCTGAAAACATGTCAAACAACCAAGAACATCAAATCTACCAGAACATTATTCACAGATCCATACTAGTGACTAAGGAATCGAGTAACATATACATGCGAGATTGAGACAACAAATATGTGGAATGAAAATAAGCTTTGCATTAAGAAATGAATGAATAAGCTTACAACCATTGCCTTAGTTGTTGGGGCTCGGACCTTGAAGGTCCTTAATTTTGGAAACTCCACGGTTTTGGTGCGAAGCTTGTAAGTGGAGTTGCAGTCCAAAATAGTCTTAGGGGTTTCAGGGTTGGGTCGAATCCCCTCTTTTTGTAAATAACCCATGGTTTAAGCCCATGGTTTTTAAGCCCATGGTTTAAGCTCATGGTATTGTAATAGTGCACTTGTATAAATAGGCATTTATGTAAAGGAGAAAAGGGGATTTTTTCGAAGGTTTTTGTATGATGATAATTTGATGCGAAGAAGCTAAGGCCTATTTTTTAGGTTTAAGGTTAAGTCCCAGCTGAGTGTGTGGATGACCTTTGCAGCTGAGTGCATAGAGGGTTTTGAGTTAAGGTCTAAGTCCCAGCTGAGTGTGTGGACGACCTCTGCAGCTAAGTGCACAGAGGGTTTTGGAAGGAAGGTTCTATAGCTAAGTGCACAACTTTGGGTTGTTGAGAAGATCTGCAGTTGAGTGCTCAAATCAGAACTGTGTGTTTGTAAAGAGTTGAATATAAATGCAGTTCTGTGGATGTAGCCCCTGCACTGGGGGTGAACCACGTATATCTTGTGTTGTGGTGGTTCTTGTTGTTTTGTTCTTGTTATGTTTTATGCATTTGATAAGTAGACGAATGATAAAGTAAGATAAACTGTTAAGTATTAACTTCGCTGTGAATTCCCAGTTAAGGGTTAAGCAAGTAACTATTTTTATCTAAACTGCGAAGCTATTTAAGTGAATCTCGAAGCTCTGTATTGTATAATTATACTTTGTTAAGGCTAAAGGTACAGTAATATACCTCTTTTTCCTGCAGAAACTTGATTCTGCGGCACCCCATAGTCGTTTCAGGTGAGACTACAACCTATTCGCAGGTTGTTGCCGAAAGGGCCAACACTGTGGGTCTCTTTGTTGGTGCGAAGATAAAAGTATAAGAACTCGGGTCTTCCCTAAGCCCAACAAATTGGTTCTGTTGCCGGTTGAACTAGTATCTGCTTCAAGAGGGATCTACATCGTACCTGGAGGGATATGTTTTGGAGGCCCTCAGTAAAAGAAATCAGTGACTGGATTGAAGATACTTATCTAAAATTTGCTGAGCAAGAGAATAAGGATCCTCGTCATAGCTCAGACGACTTCTTGCAAATGTACCTTTTTTCTGATATTTATAAAATTTTCTTTGGTAGTATCCACATAGAATTGCACTAGTGTTTATCTAGGTTGACAGAAAGAAAGACAAACTTCAAAGAAGATCAGTCTCCTACCTGGACCCCTGAAATAATTAAGCTGTTGAAAAATACGAGCAACGCGGTATCAAGAGTTGTTGACTTCTGGACAACGCGAACCCTTGAAGCATTTGTGACGGAGTTCACCATTGACACACATACTTCTTTCAGTGAAGCAGAAAGACAGTTTTTCAAAGGACCAAGGGGTAAGTACCTGAATTCATTAATTTTGAAAATTAAAATGCTCTTGGATAAGAAAGGCATATTTTTTATCCAATCAGATTGCTAGATTTATTGCTACTAACCTATGTTTGAAAGCGAAAGTGACTTCGACGAGCAAAGTGGTTTGCTTCGAATCGGTAAAAGATACAAGAGAACTTTTGGATCCTATACCCTAGGCTAGAATACCGATTATACCTCATTAAGCCCTAAAGAATATGAATATAAAGAAACCCCTTTTGTTAGAAACCCTCCTATAACTCCACAGCCCAGATCTGTTATCCCCGAGAACCCTTCACAGTCTGAAAGTAACCCTAGCCTAAGTAGTCCTATCGCAGGTTATTCTACCTCATAAAGTTCCCTTCCTCCTGTTAGCAGTCTTCCCCCTCCTCTCCCCCCTCGATCCCCTATGGCCCATATGAATGATGATATCAAGCTTCCAATTTTTAAAGGAACTGGATCAGAGGATCCAGAGCAGTTCTGGTTCTTATGCGAAGCTGTTTGGACTGCTAAGAATATTATGGATCAAAATACAAGAACAATGTAGCTGGTCACCTCTTTGAGAGACCAAGCTTTGACCTAGTTTATGAAGTTTTCCAGTACTCAGAACTATGTCTTGGCTGATATTAAAAAAACAATGATCAAAGAATTCAAGAAGCCTAAATCAGAGTCATAGTGTATAACTGAACTAAAAGAAATTCAGCAGAAGCGAGGTGAATCAGTATGGGACTTTGATCAGAGGTTCAAGGTTCTGCTGGATCAAGTTAGTTTCACTATTGGACCAGAATAGCATAAAGAATGGTTTATTACAGAACTATTGCCTCATATCAGGACTCCGCTTATGCAACAGAAGGTTGTCGATCAGTAGGAGGCGTTGGAAATTGCTATGAAACTTGTAATAGCTCCTGTTGGAGATAATTCTGGAATAGCCCAAATACAAGCACAGTTAGCAGAAATGGATTTGGAGCTTCGCGACATGAAGAAAGGGAAAGCCACTTGCGAAGAGGTCTGGTGTACATGATGTAAGACAGAAGGTCATGACAAAGAACAGTGTCCTGCATTAAGAAATTATTTCAATACTGGTGCACCGAACCCGTTTAACCCTGTTGTCCTATATTGTGAGATTTGTAGAACAACTGGTTAGCATCAACCTGAAGATTGATATCTGCTGCAGAGATATGTTCAAGTACCTAAGAATCCCTACTGCAAGTTCTTTAATTCAGTTGGACACAACAAAGATGAATGTTGCATCTTTGACCTCATGAGAGAGAGAACCTATGATGCTTATAGGGTACAACCCGATGCACAACGAAATGATGGATATGGTTACCGTGGTAATACATCAGGTCTAGGTAATTTTAGAGGTCATGGTCGTGGTGGTATGCCTGGAAGAGGTCGAGGCCAGGTTGTTTGCTATAACTGTAATCAGGCAGGACATGTAGCTAGAGACTGTTAGAACCTAACTACGACATGTCGATATTGCAGAGCAGTAGATCATGTGATTGAGCAATGCCCACAGTTGATAGCCAAGATACAAGAAATAAATGGCACTCTTACTCAAAATCTTCAGATGATTGCTGTAGAGAAAAGACCTGTCCCAGCCATTAATGTTGTTACAAGGAGTGGAGCTATGATGCAAATGCAAAATAAGGAGAAACAACCTGACAAGGCTTGGGTCCACAAGACCCCAGAGAAAATTCCAGCCTTTGATGTTGGAAGAGAAAAATGAACATTTATGGAAGCTAAAAAAGACTTTGCTGATTCAAGAACATCAGTAGCAACTACGCAACACCATCGATAGCAGTTACAATTTCAAGAAGCTTCGCCGGATCAAGTAAGTACACTCACATCATTTTTACAGAGTTGTATGAAGCTATTAAGAAATCAGAATGATTTGAATGAGTTACAGAAAATTATTCACTCTTGCGAACCTCAGTGAATCTCTGATAGAGGAAAAACTGTTAATAGAGTTAGAAGGTCTGGAAGAGAAATGAGATTGCATGCTCAAATAGGAGATTATGACATGAAAGATATCATTTTAGACCTGTGATCAGAAGTGAATGTCCTAAATAAGCAGACATGGGAACAAATGGGAAGACCTACGCTTGAATGGTCCCGTATACATATGAGATTAGCCAATCAGCAGAAGATTGTGCCCTTGGGAAGATTCCCTAGTGTACCAGTGGATATTGATGGAGTCATTACCTTAGCATATTTTGAAGTCATTGAAATAATTGATGATAGCAACCCCTATCTAGCATTGCTAGGAATTGAATGGGCAATAGACAATTATGCAGTAATCAACCTTAAGAATAAATAGATGACTTTTGAAGGAAAAGGCTTGAGAGTCATAGTACCGTTGGACCCTTCTCAAGGAGAAAGGTATATAGAGCTAGTTAGATATGAAGATCAGGATGTTTTGGATCATATTTACAACATCAAAGCTAAAGAAGAATACTATGTTAACCCCACTACTGAAGGTATAATGGATTGGCAGTGTGACAGTTCTTGCATGACTGATTTAGACGAAGGCCTAGAGAATTGGCAGAATAGACTTTACGAGCTACATGGACATCGATGTGCAAGAATTACCAAGTCTATCAGATGGGTTGGCTCACAGCCAAGAATCTTACCTACTTTTGATGGCTTGACAGACCCAGAATATTTTATTGTACAATTCTTAGAACAAGTACCAGATTCATCGAAAATTAAGACTCTAGACTCAGTATTCGGAGCTGCAGCTGCCAGATGGTGGAATGGTCATAAAAATTATGTTCATAGTTGGAGAGCTTGTCAAAAGTTTCTTCGCCTGAGATTCATGGATCAACCTCAGGAGGTACAAAGTAGATTTAATGGTAAGACTAGCCCTCAGGAACATTTGGAGCAGTGTTATGAAGCATGGAAGCATGTACCTTGTGAAGAATGGGTACATAGGTTTGTACACACTTTGGAACCTGTAGCAAAGAACTGGTATGCGAAGGTGGAGCTTCGCCATGGTATAGTAAGTTGGGTTAGCCTTATCGATAGTTTTGTGCTCACGTTTTCTATTAATGAGAATTTCCTTGCTTTGGACGCAGTTATTAGGGTGATCCATACTAAGGTGTTTGATGATAAAGAAATAGCCCAACACCAACTTGATTAGAAGGAACAAGAAGCTAATGCACTAGAATGTTATAACCTCTCCATTGATGAAGACGATGACCCTTGCAACATTAATATTTCTGAGTTAGAAGGACATTGTGAAGTACATGGACCAGCAGTCGAATCACCTAAAGTAACTCAGCCCTTGAAAACAAGGAAAGTAAACATTCTATTAGAATAAATGCCTAAGTACGCTACCATTGGAGATTATTGGGATGAATAAATGGTGAGGAAAGTGATTGAACTCCTCCATGAGTATCAAGACTTATTTCCGATGAAGTTCTTAGAAATGAAAGGTGTCCTTGGTGATATAGGAGTGATAAAAATACCTTTGAAACCTAATCCGAAGCCTATGAAGCAGCGCTCTTATAGGATGAATCCTAAGTATAAAGAAAAATTCAGGATGGAGCTAGATAAGATGCTCGCTGAAGGAATCATTGAGCCCATCGAAGAGTTCGAATGGGTCAGCCCTATGGTGGTACAAGAAAAGAAGACTAAGGGAGAAATCGGAATCTATGTTGATCTGAGGAAGCTGAATGATGCATGTTTACATGATCATTTTCCTACTCCCTTTACAGATGAAGTTTTAGACAATGTCGGAGGTCAAGAAGTGTATTCTTTCACTGATGGATTTTCAGGTTATGATCAGATCAGAATTGCTGCAGAGGATCAACATAAAATAACCTTTGTTATAGAAATGGGATCTTTTCAGTATACTGTTATGCCCTTTGGATTGAAGAATGCACCTGCTATGTTTTCCAGAGTAGTCATATCTGCATTTAAGGAATTTATTCATAAGTTCTTGGAAGTTTACTTTGATGATTGGACTATCTTTGGTTTATTGAAAGATCATATAGCTAGTTTAAGACTTATGCTGGACAAGTGTAGACAACATCAGATTTCATTGAACCTGAAGAAGTGTATCTTTTGTGCACCTTTTGGAATTCTGCTAGGTCACATTGTATGCAAGCAAGGATTGATGGTGGATCCTGCAAAGATAGCCATTATTTTTAACTTACCACCTCCGAAGTTTGTTAAGCAACTTCGCACTATGCTTGGTCATACTGGATATTACAGGAAATTCATTAAAGGATATGCTCAGATTACAGCCCCTATGGAAAATAAATTGAAGAAAGATATTAAGTTTGAATGAACACCTGAATGTGAGGAAAGCTTGGACATTTTGAAAGAAAAGATGGTAACTACCCCTATCTTAGTATTCCCTGACTGGAATAAGGAGTTTCATGTTCATGTCGATGCATCCTCCATTGGTTTAGGTGTAGTATTGGATCAGTCAGGTGGAGGTAATATTGATCACCCTATTTCTTTTGCAAGTAGAAAATTGTCCATAGTAGAAAAGAATTATACTACGACAGAACGAGAAGGTCTAGCTATGGTTTATGCTTTGTAGAAATTTTGACATGATTTGTTAGGATCTCATTTTAAGATGTTCATTGACCATTCTGCTTTGAAGTATTTGGTTAACAAGCCTGTGTTAGGTGGAAGGATATGCAAATGGCTGATTTTGTTTTAGGAGTATGACTTTGAGATCATAGTTAATCTAGGAAGACTTAACCTAGGGCTTGACCACTTGTCGAGGCTCGAGTCAAGAGAAGAGCCCACTAGTTTGGATGAAGGTATTCCTGATGCCTAGTTGTTTTCCATCCAGATGGTTGATGACTATTTTCAGGATATTGTTCAGTACTTGTCTACAGGGTCTACACCCTCTGAGATGACAACACAACAGAAGAAGAAGCTGGTGGTTAGAGCAGCTGACTTTACCTTGATAGCAGGACAGCTATATAATATGGGACCAGATGAAATACTATGCAGATGTGTCTTGGAGCATGAAAATCCATTGATTTTGGCTGAGGCACATTCTGGAGCAAAAGGAGGTTATTATGCAAGAAAAGCTACGACACAGAAGATTCTGACAGCTGGATTGTGGTGGCCTACGATTCATAAGGATGCAAGAGAGTATTGACTTAGTTGTGATATCTGTTAGATGATAGGCAAACCATCTAGGAGGGATGAGATGCCTCTGGTTCCACAGGTAACTTTACAAGCATTTGAAAAGTGGGATATTGATTTTGTTGGACCAATCAATCCCCCTTGCAAAGAAATATGGAGTAAGATACATTATTACAGCAACTGATTACCTTACTCGTTGGGTCGAAGCTCAACCAGTCAAGGACTGTAGCGCTGCTACAGCTGCGAAGTTCATATTTGATAATATTTTGTCTAGGTTTGGATGTCCTAGAATTCTTATGAGTGATCAAGGATCACATTTTCTGAATAAGACTATTGAAGCATTGACCGAAGAAATTCAAGAATATCATCAGAAGAGTACTGCCTACCATCCTCAAGCAAATGGAACTGTCGAAGCCTCTAACAAGATTCTTGAGCACGCTCTGACGAAGGTTTTCAATGTTAACAGAAATGATTGGGATCTTAGAATTCCAACAGTATTATGGGCTTATAGAACCACTTGCAAGAAGTTGACAGGCCACACACCTTTTAGGCTGGTATATGGACAAGAAGCAGTTATGCCCATGGAGTACATTGTTCCTAGCCTTAGAATATCTACCTTCATAGGGATGGATGATCCAACTATGTTGAATGAAAGGTTGGCGAGGATACTGGAACTAGAAGAAGACAGATTCATTGCAGGTTTCCAGTAGCAAGTGTAAAAAGCTAGAGAAAAAGCATGGCATGATAGACACATTAAGAAGAAGCATTTCCAGAATGGTGATCTTGTGCTCTTGTACGACAGTAAATTCATGAAGTTCCCAGGTAAGTTCAAGACACATTGGAAAGGACCATACATAGTTCAGAAAGTTACCAATGGTGGCGTAGTTCAGTTAGCTGAATTGAATGGAGAAATTGTTCCCTCCATGGTGAATGGAAGTAGATTAAAGAAGTACAGGGACGGGCTTGTACCCCCCTGACCTAAAGTAATGGCAAGAATAAGAGTCTAAGTACCAAGAATAGTTGAAATTGGATACTAGACTATAATGAAGCTATTCTCAGAGAAGATTTGGTAGATTGTGGAAGTGTCAAAGGTTGTGGAAGAAAATTCTGTCGTGGGTCGAAGTTCGAAGTTCTGTTGAATCTTGTGTCAGGACGAGTTGAAGGTATGTACTGTGTCGAAGGTCCTTATTGTGGAAAAGCTGAAGTTAGTGGTTGTGCCAAAGAATAAAGGTGCGTCGAAGCTTAAAATGCGACTGTTGGAAAAAATCAGATTTGGCGGCGCCGGTACGTTAACTATATTAACTGCCTGTAATGATGAGATTTTGGGAAATCTAGCATCGTTTGGACAAGATCTACAACTGCTCTGTCAGATTTGGTGTCTTTAATGCACATTTATGATAGATTTGGTTGTTGGATTCCATAAGAAGCCACTTAGACCTGTGAATTTCACATTACGCATTTTCTTGAGTTGAGTCCATGTCATATGATCGTGATGTCTAGGAATTGTTGAGCAAATTCAGAGAGAGGGGTCTGCAGAACCTTACGAGAAATACACCTGCATCTGCACCTCGTGAAGAAACTCCCCCATCACTGAATCAACCAATGCAGACATGATCAACCAGAAAGAAATTTAAGGCTGAAGTTCGCTCTAAGTGGAACGAAGAAAGACACAAGCCATCAGGACAGACACCACAGGATCCCGTGATGAATCCACCTGGAGAATTCGAATATTTTGGTGAGGATGAGAATGTTGCACTGCAACTTCCACCATATATTTTGCCTGTTCAACCAAGAGTTCAGCCACCTCATCGGATAGCCAATTTCACATTACACACCCCTTCGTTGCCACAGGGTGTGCAGTTGGTGGGAACGATGATAGGAAAAATCAACCAGCTCAAGTACATAGACCACGATACAAATGATCGTGGGAAATTTCCATAGTTCGCACCTGGGAAATACTTGCACTCTTTCCATTATCCAGAGGCAGGTACAACGCTACTAGAAGTAAAATAGTGGGCTGCTGGCTTGGAGCAAGCTGGCTTGTTGAAGATGCTAAATGTCTCCCACTTCGATCGTAGCATGCAGGTTACCGTGGTGGTCAAGAAGCTACTGGCGTTGGTGCATGATGGGCACCTATGGATAGGAAGTAAGAAAATAGCCATTGATGGACAACTGATTCATAAGATTACAGGCTTGCCGAAGGAAGGGCCTGATCCTGGGATTGATCTTGTCGGAAAACACGAGGATACGACGCTGGCGCAGCACATGAAGGACCGATTTGGCCTAATGAAAGGAAAGCGAGGGTATCAAACCTCGAAAATTCGGCACCAAAACATTCACTTCGCTGCAGAGATCCTAGCATGCAAATTAATGCGGAAGTGCAGACCGAATGAAGTACATGCCCCAATTTTCAGTATTGCTACGAACTATGCCAAAGGCTACAGTTACAAATGGGCAGAATACATTGCTAGGGAATTCCTCGAAGATGTCTGTGATGCGTAAGAGAAAGGTAGACCCTTTCATTACTCATGGTTGTTAGTGCTTATTGCACTGGTAGGATGGAGAGAGCCTACCAAGGCACATTTTGTTGATGTGCCTTCGGATATGCCTGGCACAGCAAGGTATGCATCTCTTTGGGTCTCGCAGGATAAGGCCCTGCAGCAGATGACGAACTACGTGTTCTCCTTTTATGCAATGAATGTTTCATATGAGATCCTGAAAACATCACGGATCAGTAATGAGCTATTCTCTTAGTATGCTGGAGTGGCCAACTTCAAGGCTGACATGCACAATGTCTTCATCCAAGCCCGCGCAGATAAGAAGCGTACATGCTAGAAGTTGCCATACGTGGTGAGCCAGGAAGACATCGTCGCAGAAGTCCAGTAGTGGCCGGCCCAATGGATGAAGGACGCGGGAACAAGGCCCAATATACCAGTCCCCCCAGTGACAGATGTGGGCGCAGGTCCTAGTCAGCCGTCGTAGAGTGACCCACCAGAAGAAAGAGAAGAACAAGATGAATCGCAGTAGAGCAGAGATGGCCATGGTGACGATGAAAAAAATAATGAAGAAGAAGACGTATTAGTAAAGACAATTTTTGACCCTAATAACCCAGATAAGCGCAAGTCTCCAGAAGTGGAGGAAGTTACGAAGCCTTCACCCAGAAAGAAAGCTAAGGCGTTGAAGGGCAAGAATATCGTCGAAGAGCCTGCTTTGACGATTGAAGAGGTTGACCAGGATCTGACGAAGTCCATAGAATTATTAACCAACAAATGGTCATAATTTGCAGCTACACATGTTGACGTGCTCGCTGGCGTAGCATAGCGAATTACAGAACTCAAGGAGTTAGCAAAACAATCAGCGACTGCCGCTGCAGCAAGCAGTGCCCCAGTAGGCGCATAGCCAGATATGAGGCAATGGCCAGCCAGAAACAATAGAGGGAAAGTACCAAGTGCAGCCCTCATAATAACTAATGCAGCATCTCGATCGCAGATGAGTATGACAGTTGAGATAGACTACGCCAAGTTGTCTATGCCAGAGCTACATCTTTGTCAGTTGGTAATCATGAATGAGATCCGAGAACGCGACAGTTACTCACACAGGAAGCTAGAGAAGTCCATGAAGCAGAGTGAGAGCATCGCAGCACAGTTAGAAGAAGATGAACAGAAAAAGAGGGAAGCAGAAAGCAAGCAGGCTGCACTGGCACGATTATTGGATGAGGCATGTCGAAGTCTTCCTGACTTCGACATGCAGGCTGAAGAAGAACCAGAGTAGAGAATTGTTAAGCTGAAAGACTATGCACAACAGCCGCGAAGCCTAATAGAGAAGTTGAAAGCAGAACATGAGGCTCATATTACAGAGCTTCAATTTTACATCACTCCTGAGAGTCCACTAGAGGTCAGAGAACAGCGTCGCAGAGATATTCAGGCCTCAGCAGGAACAAAGATCTCAGATCTTGTGAGTAGTGCATCAAAGCTGCTGGATGAAAGTGTCGAGGCCTGGGAAAACTTGCAAGACAATCCAGAGGTAGAAAAGATACAAGAAACCATTAAGCAGCGACAGGTAGAGTTGGATGCAGTTAAAGCGAAAATCAAGACATTGCCTCCTATGTAGAAGATGCTTAAGGTGAAGCATAGCAATGAGATCCAACAAGAAATTGAGTCCTGCAAAAGGAAAGAAACACTGTTGGTGAACTCTGTGCAACCCCTTATTAACGAGGCCTTGGAATTGAGCACTGCTGCAGACAACCAGCTCAAAGTTTTGAAGAAGTATGATGCGTTTGCATAGAAAAAGGCCAACGAAGCATCAGCAGCAACACTGCAAGAGATAGTGAAGAAGGAGCAAGCAGACGAAGATATCATGCACAGCCTCAACAAGCAATTTATTATCTTCGCCAACAAGATTCTCCCACTAGAAAAGCAACAGAGTGCCCCGGGACGGGACACTGGTGAGTCTTAGGGGCCTGTTGGGGCTCAGACCTTGAAACTCCTTAATTTTGAAACTCTGCGGTTTTGGTGCGAAGCTTGTAAGAAGAGTTGCGGTACAAAATAGTCTTAGGGGTTTCAAGGTTGGGTCGAAGCCCCTCTTTTTGTAAATAACCCATGGTTTAAGCTCATGGTATTGTAATAGTGCACTTGTATAAATAGGCACTTATGTAAAGGAGAAAAGGGGATTTTTTCGAAGGTTTTTGTATGATGATAATTTGATGTGAAGAAGCTAAGGCCTATTTTTTAGGTTTAAGGTTAAGTCCCAGCTGAGTGCGTGGACAACCTCTGCAGCTGAGTGCGCAGAGGGTTTTGAGTTAAGGTCTAAGTCCCAGCTGAGTGCGTGGACGACCTCTGCAGCTGAGTGCACAGAGGGTTTTGGAAGGAAGGTTCTACAACTAAGTGCATAGCTTTGGGTTGTTGAGAAGATCTGCAACTGAGTTCGCAGATCAAAACTGTGTGTTTGTAAAGAGTTGAATATAAACATAGTTTTATGGACGTAGCCCCTACATTGGGGGTGAACCACGTATATATTGTGTTGTGGTAGTTCTTGTTGTTTTGTTCTTGTTATGTTTTATGCATTTTATAAGTAGACGAATGATAAAGTAAGATAAACTGTTAAGTATTAACTTCGCTGTGAATTCCCAGTTAAGGGTAAGCAAGTATCTGTTTTTATGTAAACTGCGAAGCTATTTAAGTGAATGTTGAAGCTCTATATTGTATAATTATACTTTCTTAAGGCTAAAGGTACTGTAATATCCCTCTTTTTCCTGCAGAAGCTTGATTCTGTGGCACCCCATAGCTGTTTCGGGTGAGACTCGGCCTGTTCGCAGGTTGTTGCCGAAAGGGCCAACACTGTGGGTCTCTTTGTTGGTGCGAAGATAAAAGTATAAGAAACCGGGTCTGCCCTAAGCCAAACATTAGTGTTGAAAAAATCCTCCACAAGAAAAACACATCATCCCTGATAGCTCTAACTTTCTCTCGTGTGCTCTCTAATGGATTAGACTACATAGTCAATTCAACAGCATAACATTACCATTCAGTTCTCCCCCTCAACTATGGATATGAGCTTGTATTTATAAGTATCAATGGATAGGGATAGTTTAGAGAATTGTGGGTGAGGTGGCACTAATATCCTACCAAGAGGGATCTCGGCTCCAACTAACCTAGATTGATAGGGATAAGGGAGGACACGAGGCTCATGTTCTAGAAGCCTCAAGAATCTTCTCTTTTTCCATTTTTACCAAGGGTACTGCTTTTGTTCCTTTATGACAGAGCTATTTAGGTGAGAACTGCTCCAAGAACACAACATATCTATGTTGGCACCACTTTTCTACAACAGGACTTAGGCGGTGCTGAACAAGGTACCGCTCATCAGCCAAAGGGAAAGCGCGGTGCTAGTTTTTTTCAAGTAAAATTGATATCTAGAGAAAGTTTCCACTCCAATTTTGGGATTTAGGGAAAACATGGGGTTTTAAGGATCTCATCACATGTTGGTGACATGATTTGGGCATAACATAAAATACACACAAGAAGAGACATTGTCAAAGTCTTGGAGATTGTTGGATACACTAGAAGAGTTATAGTCTAAACTGTCAAAGAATAGTTAAACCTCTTGGAGAGGTTATATATCCTTACAATTGGCTAAGTGGGGTACTATGATATGAAATAACTATGAAAGAGATAATTCCTTGAAGAACATCACAAATAATGGAAATCTCACTAAAAACTTCTTCATTTGGTATAATATTCTTGAAGTCCACAAATGTTGAAAATTGAAAGAATAGAAAATATTTTCTTTCTAAATGATAATTACACATTTAATGTGTTGTTTATGATGGATATGAAATCCATAGTTTATAATTTAGAGAAATTGCATTGTGGATCAGATCCAAAGGATGCTACTTTGAATAAGTAGTTGGTTGGTCTCTTAAAGTACCTAGCAGACCTGTTGTATTTTTATGCTTTTCAGTAAGCATATGTTTGAGTAACTTTAAGGTACATTAGAATAGGTTATTTGTTGTATTTTGATACATAGTATACCTATTATATATCTTGGGAATTTTTATTATATTTTGGTTAGTACTACATAAGATAAATGTATTTTATTGATAGTGCTACCTGCTGAGGAGTAGTGTAGATTGGGATGCTACCTACTAGGATGAAATACTTGAATCCTACGGTTATTAGGTGTTAGTAGTCAAGATTTATAAAAATACCTATTTGTCATGATAGAACACATTAATATGAAGTTTTACTTATTCAAAGTCATGGTCATGTAAAAATAAAATTTCAGTACATATCTACTGATGAGAAGATTGCAAATTTGTGAACAAATCCATTGTCAGTAACGAAGTTGAGATACTTCTAATATAATATTGGTTTGGAAGGAAATTCTCGGTAAAAGACATAATTCCTTCCTCGTCGAGAGGGAGTGTTGATTGTACAACATCAAGAGTCATTCTCCGTACTTGTGTGTAATATCATGTCGGATTTGTGAGTCATATCAAGTCTTATGTATCCTCATATGATTGAGGTGGTGATTTTGTATTGTAAATCTTGCGAGTAATATCAAGTTGAGTCTTGTGAGTAATATAAAGACTAGACTTGTGAGTAATATCAAGTCAAGTATTCTCATAGAAGGTACCCTATGAGAATGGATCTCCAATTATGGAGACAATCCTTTTTTTGTATAAATATTGAAGTCGTGTTGTATCAAGACTGTGGACATCCATTTGTTGAGGTGGTTATACTATGTGATATATTTCTAGTCATGGTCACTGTGTGCTATAAGTCTCCTTTAGGGCTTAGATACCCCTAGAGTGAATTACTTTAGCATATGACTATATGGCTCAAGGTAATATATATGATCATTAATATGTATGGAATAATTCTTCTGAGTATGGGATGATAAGATGGATAAATAATATGCATATGGACCATGCATTAATTATTTAATGATAATGCCCATGCAAATGTCTGAGTGAACTCAAGTTATAAAGGTTCTATAAAATATGAATGCATCAATCAATGCCTCACTCAAAGCATCAATTGAACTATAAATGCATGTAATCAGATAATTAAAGAAGAGCTTAATGTTCATTAATCGGCATGCATCCATTAACTAAAGAGATCCATGCAAAAGTTAATAATAGAAATTGTGCATGGATGACACTAAGAGTGAAGAACTGATGACACTTAAGTTAGCATGTTAACTAAGTTATCAAAAGTCAGTTAAAGATTGAGTTCAAGTAATTTATCATTCAATTCAAGTAAGTTAACATTCAGTTCAAGGAAGTTAACATTCAATTTAAGTAAGTTAACATTCAGTTCAAGTAAGTTAACATTAAGTTCAAGTTAATTAACATCCAGTTCAAGTCAGTCAACATTTAGTTCAAGTTATTTCACTTTCAATTGAAGAGATTGAACATTCAATTAAAGATAAATGAGGAAAGGAAGGGCATTAATTTTTGCATGGAGGGAGTTCTAGTTATCTACTCCTTGTGAATGCACTATGTAGTGCTCTCATTGTGTATACTAAGCCTCCTATATGCTACCTTCAGCATGATAAGGTTTTTGGTTTGTTATTAATATTCTAGGAATCTGGAAAGTTCAATATAGTTGCATACAATTGTTTTTGCAGGGTTACATTGAATCTCTCCTCTCTAATGTTGTGGTGATATCTCTTATTAGGAAATATTTTGATGTGTTGTAAACCATTCTCTATAAATGTATCTATCACACTCACAAAATTGTTGGGTTTTTCATCCTCTGTGTTTGGAGGGTTTTCCTAGGGTAATCTTGTTTCTCATGGTTGATTGATTTATATGGCTGATTTATGTGCCTGATATATTTATGAGATTTATATGTGGAGGATATATTTACGTGGATGACATATTCATGAGATTCATATGTGGCTTATTTATGAAATACATATGTGCTCAAATTGATTGATAAAAGTTTTAAAGTTCAATCATCTCCGATTTTGCTCAAAACATCAAAAAATAATAGTTAACTAAGTGTTAATCATGAAGGACTAGTTAACTCAAATGTTTACACTTTAGTTAAACTAAAATACGACTCTTAAGTTGATCAAAAGAAGAGAATTCATTTATTAATTGATTTGCATGATGACACTTCAGTTAAAGCACTATGAAACTTATGTTAGTATGTTAAATAAGTGATCGACATTTAGATAGATAATGAGTACACTCCAATGTCTGTTAAACATTAGTTAATTTCAAATATGAAAGGCATGGTGCACATGTTATGAATTATGAGTATTCCAATGTATGATATTAACTATCATTGAAGGAAATTTGCAATTATGAGTGTATGTGTGCACTAAATTCATGAAACCATTCATTATAGTTTGCATGGTTGAGATTATGGCTTGTTATTAATGTGTTGAGCACATGACAAGTCCATGTAGTTGATTAGTATTCTCTATTTCTCTATATGTTCTCTCTTAATGAATCTTCTCTTATGTAAAAGTCATTCTATGCAATCTATCTATTATACTTTGAATAATTGCTAGGTTTTTCATCCTCGTTATTTTGAGGGTTTTTCCAGGGTATATCTTTTTTTTTGATGAATTATTTGTGTGATTCAGGGATGATTTTAAGGAACCATACTTATTCTAAAAGAGTATAAATGCTGGAAAATATTACCAATTCTTAAAACACCAACTATAAAATGATTGGCGATATTTTCAAAAAATATTTTAATTTCCAAGGATTTTATATCGTTTATATAATAATTTGGCAATTTTTAGGGTGAAAACATTTTACCTCATCAAAATTGGGTGAAACAGGGCTTCAAAAAATGCAAAATGGCGAATCTTTTTTGGGAGAAAAACATGGAAAAATATCCCACTAGGCTAAAATTCGCCCCTAAAATTATTCCTGGTGTGATTGAATGTTATCTTGATTCCAGTGTTCATAATATCTGCAATTCAAGTTTTAAAGTTAAAATATCTTCATATTTTCTCAAGCATTAACACATCCGACCAATTAGTTGGTTATAATAGAATACTCAAATGACATGCAAAACAAGAATGAAATTAAGTAGTTAATTATGTTCCCAAACCAAACTATTTGTACCTCATAATCCTCACCTTAATTGAGTTGGTTACATATTGGATCTATATAAGATGATCCTATGTGTAGATCGATGGTGAACAACAAATGTGTATGTAAGTCTTTTGGTTTTTTACACTTCTTTGTTTTTTTATCTAAGTTATTCTTAATCATTCTAATGGTGTCTTTAAGAAACACCTATTTCTTGGAATACTACCTCTCTAATCTACCTACTCCTTTAACAAGATTTAGGACAAGAAAGAATTTTTGGATGAGTATGTATATCTTTAGATGAAGTGAAAATATATAATAAATCTATAGGGAATCGATTAGATAAAGGGATAATCAATTCAAGATCATGATATGCAATTGAAGAAACATTTGTCAACAACTAAAGTATACATTTCTAAACTATATGGGTTGGAGGGATTGATTCATACCTAGTCTCTTGAAAATTCTCTCACATCAAGTCCATATATTATACAAACAATAATCTAATTTAATGGTAACAATCTAATTAAACACCAAATTGATATATGAAATTCTCTTATTTGTGGCATAATGGATCCCCTTTGTGTAGTGATTTAACTACTTAATATAAAGAGGTGTACATATTCCATTCCTCTATATTTGAACCTATGAACTTCAACGAGTAATAAAATGTTCTTAACCATTAGGCCAATACTATAATACAAGATTATAATTTTGCATCAAAATGCGATCTTCTTGTGTAAAAAATCAAGTTTATATAATGCAAAATATGATCCACACAGGAACACCACCATTTGCATTGTGTATTGTTGTTTTATGCATCAATGTGTTTAATGCTCACTTCTTGAGGGATCATCTTAGTGGTGAAAATTGCAATACATGAAATGTTTTTGTGAAGTTTGCAGCTCAGTGGTATTGATATGTTTTGAAAAAACAACTCTGCAAAGACATGTTCATATTAAAAAATTGTTATTTTTGTTTCTTTGGATCATTATGTGTCATGTTAGCACCATTATTAATCCTTTTAGTTTCATTTTGGCAATGTAGTTTAGTCTACTAGCATCGTATTAGCGTCAAAATGTGGAACTTTGACATCATATTTGCATCTTTTGAATTTGTTATTTTTTTTCCATTTATGTGGTAGTTTAGCTTTGAGCTCTTATTATATGTTTAGCATCATTATTATGTTGTATTTAAATTATTGTGTGTCATATTAACAAAAACATTATGTCATTTTTGCATCACAATTATTTCCTCTAAGCTTCAAATTTTTATATGATTAATGATTAATTATTTCATAAATTCAATGATAATTATTACTCATAATAGCATAAATTTATTTATCATTAATTATTTAATTATTTTTAATTAGCATTGATTATTTAATTATAATTATAATTATTATTCTTATTATTATTACTACTACATTTTTAATATTTAAATATTGATTAGATTTGATGACTAATATAATCCTATCTCACGATGTCTATTCATGAGAGAAAAAACATGTATCTATAAATACAATGATGGACTTTTATTAAATTAGATTTCAATCCATTTCACACCATAAAATAAAATAAAAATGTGTATCCTTAAATGTGGATGTTATTTTAAATCAAAACATAAAATAAGCATACACTACCACACCAGGGAAATGCAAATTTTGTATGCAACAATGCATGGAAAAATATATATATGCATATAAGAAAATACCACACCACGGAAATGCAAAATAATTTTATACGCAACAATGTAAGGAAAAAATATATATACATGTAAGAAAATTAAATGAATTGACATCAAACATTTATTTAATTGTTACAAGTTCCCTCGTCATCTTCTAAACTCTTCTTATTCTCACTTTGCACAAGCATAATAAAATAATACGAGTTCAATTAAAAAAATGCTAACATTTGTATATGTAAGAAGAAAAATATAAGTTCAGTTGTGAATTCCTCCAAGTTACGCTTATCGGCATCCCAAAGAAAATAACAAATCTATTTCAATTAATGAACAAGTGAAATAGCAGCAAGGCTGCTTATACCTGCCTCTTAAAAATATTTTATTGTGATATTGTATATAGTTTAAAGCTAAAAGTTAAAGAAATTATGAAACATTCAAACTTGAAACAATGTATTACTTGTTGCCATGGTACTTATATTTCTATGTGAGATTACTTGTTCTTTATAGGTTGTTGCATTACTTGTTACTTCTTGTAACTGTCATTGTTTATATTTCTATGTGTATATCAATTAATTAGTTATTAAGTAAGTCCTTGAAATTAAAGATCCAAAATGAGTTTACTTGTCTTTGTGAATACTAGAGCTTTTGTCACTACCCATAGTTGAGATAAGAAACATAGATGCCTAGTACTTGGCTCTTAAAAATAGTTTAATAAATATTACGTAAGAAATGGATATTGAATAACATTAACAATGTTGAATGCCTAATAAATACTTAACAATATAGATATTAAAAATGTAACAACAATTGGAGATTTTGAGAAAGAAAGTTTTTCCTTATATGTAAAGCATTTTATAACTTTAATTTTTAATAAATAACAAATTATATTATATAAAAAAATTATATTAAAAAAAACCAAAAAAACCTTACTCTTACTATTAAAAAAAATCATGATAAAATTTATTAATTATTTACTTTTAATGCATATGGTTACAAATAACGAATCTTTAAAGAACATAATGAATACAAAGCCACCTTGTCCACCTTGTCCACCTTGTCGGGATTTTTTTTGGACTCACCAAATTCAAATCCAACCATGACAAAGGGTAGTTTTAAAATGTAAATATGCTATAACCTATACCTAATCCTTTTAACTTCCACATGGATACCCGCCTTTCACGTTAACTAACAATGTTCCATTAAATATTTAAAACAGGACCCAATCACGAACATTCCATTAAATATTTAAAACAGGACCCAATCACGAACATTCAAGTTCCACGTTGACCTTATTTTTCTGGCGTGGAGATTTCACTTTCTGGATACACCATTTTCGTAATAAATCAAACTTTCTAAAATGTTCGAATAACCCCGGTCCTTGAATCCTCTTTACTGAATACAACCTAGAAAAAGTCTCACGAGGAGACAACCAAATAATGATAATTAATTCAAGTCTCCACTAACCTACGAAAAGACAAATTAACACAATATACGGTTTGCCTGAAATCCAATACAGTAAGTCTATTATGACAGGAAGTCGGAAGGAGAAAAAGCTCTGGGAAAGAGCAGGTGCCGAGAGCATTGCCGCCTATAAGCCAGGGTCTAGTCTAGCATCCAATACTCTTGAACGCAAATACATTTTCTTGCCTCTTTTTGCATGGCCGAGAAGCATGTGAAGGCCAATGTATGTAGGATTCTACATGTAAGTATTTCTGTTCAGCTATATTATTCTATATGGATTTGCTCTGTTATTCCTTTTTTTGCAGTTGTGGAATAATTCCGTTCACTAAGCCCAGCAAATGTTTCCTTAGCACGGTTGTGAATTTTGAAATATACCTACGGATTTAAGAAATGTATTTTTATATTATTTTTTCTCTTAGAGAATCGAATCATAGACTGGCGGACAAGAGGATTCTGCTCAACTTCCTATTTGAAAATCTTGTTTAGTATTTAGATTGTACCGTCGGGAAGATGTTTTGTTGTGCAACGGAATCGATCTGTGAACCGGTTGGAAATAGCTGTAGCTTCGGCTGTCAAATTTGTGTTAGGCACAAGAAGCACTTTTTTCGTTCTGAAGGCCTTGCATTCAGACGAAGTTAGTTTGGTCGGTCTTGATTATGCCTTTTTTCCAAGCCAGAAATTTAAAGAATCAGTCTATATTTTTGCATTTTGAAGTGATCTGTCCGTTGTTCAAGAATCAGTTTGCATGTTGCAATTTGAAGTAATCTTTCAGCTGTTCTTTATTTTGAGCCAAAGTTTTGAATAGAGTTGTTGTAGTTTGCTTTTTAACGCAAATGTGGCAATAATCCGTATTTTTTTTATTCAAAATTCTGAGAAAAGATCGGTCTCAACTTGCATTTAATCAGAGCGCACGAACAATTGGGTCTGAATGAAATGAACGGCTTGGAACTTGTATTTAAGCAGAGCGCATAGATAATTCAGTCTGAAATATGCATTTGAAGGCAATTTTTTTGAAGGATAGTCAAGGCATTTGGCTACTGACATAATTTTTAAGGGATTCGAAATTGAATTTAGCAGAGATTAACCGATATTTGACAACGCCCATGTTGACCTCTCAGGCAAGCTTATTTATTTGTTTACTTTAAAATTTATGAAGAGATGGCACACACATGGAGTGGAGGATAGCTATAAAATATATATATGCATATATACAGAGGTTTGATTTTCCGTCAAGAGAACACAATGTTTTCGTTTACTATGAGCAGATAGCAATTTTTTGTAAGAATCTTATTTATCTCAGCATAAGTGGATAGCGACTATGGAGGACGAAAAACACCGAAGTAATTTACTCGGAACTGAGCTGTACTTAGAAATTGTCAAATTCCAGCACCGGACCCGTGGCTCAGAGACTCTGCGTGAGCTGCTCCGCCTGTCGTCGTCGACAGCGTTAGATAGTTGTCCGAAGGTTACTGTAATTCTCAACCATTTCAAGCGCAAGACCCTCTGCGCGCAGCTAGATGCGCTGCTGCATCAGACTCTGCCCTTCCACAGTGTTTGGGTCATAGCTTTCGGCAGCCCCAATGAGACCTCGCTTCGCGGCATTGTTGACTCGTATAACAATTCTCAGATCGTTTTCGTTGGCTCCACTTATGATTTCAAATACTATGGGCGCTTCCAGCTCGCGTTGCAGGCGGAGGGTGCGGATTCGCTGGAAGGTGGGCACGTGGAAATCTGAACGTTCCAATTCAGTCTTTGAATTATAAATAACATAATAATAAAATATGATAAACGCTGATGTCATAGTTTCCATGTGTCAAGTGAAAACCAGATACCAAACTCCAAGGCTGACATCATCCCTGATTGGCCAATTAGAAGCTGACAAAATAGCAAATAGAAATATTTTTATTAAAATTTAAAATATTTAAAAATTGTTATTTTTCATATTGCAAAGTTAAACTTTGGAATATAGATTTTAATCTTTTAATATGCACCAATATGCACTAGGTAATACCAAAAGTCAAAGGGGTTTGAATTCAAACGATTACAATATACCTGCTGAGGCAGGTATAATAATGTCAACAATATATAAGACATAAAAAAAATACATAATTAGCTATTAATTATATTGGGCATGGGATGCATTTCTTTCACCATTATTTTATAGACTTTCATAAGGGAATATTTTGGTTCTTCCTAATATGCAATAGTATAAAATTATATTTAATAATTGCAAATTTAAATTATATCAATAAACTTATAAAGCACCTTTTTATCATGAATATATACACTTGACCCAAAGTATGTGTAAATGTTACTCTTATTTTTATCTCTTTGTGCAGTAAATAATACAATATAAAACTAATAAATTTATAAACTTCTAAACTTTCATGGATATCTTATTCGAATAGTTTGTCACAATAAATCTTTTTGTACTATGCAATTTGTTATTATGAGGTTTTTAATTTATATTATAAATTTATTATTACTAGTTTATTGTATGAAAATAATGAGATAATTGAAACTAAAACCAGCCTAAATCCAAATTCTAGGCTCTATCAAACTCCCAAAAAGATCAATCTATAGAGGTGCAAACCTTTGTTGCATCTTACTTGAAAAAAAATTCTTCTTTTCTTTTCAGTGCAATACCTTAGGAGAGGTTTATTTATTGTCTTTTTTATTTATGTATTGCTTTATTTATTAATATTTGTTCCTTTGGATGAAAATATAAAATGTGTTTTTAATGAGGATTTGAATTTGCATTTATATATTTTCAATACCCAAGGTAGCCCATGGTTTATGACAAACCACCATCAATTAAACTAATAGTATAATCAACACCCAAGGCAGCACATGGTTTCTCATAAACAACCATCAATTAAACTAATGGTATATGGTTTCTCATAAACCACCATCAATTAAACTAATGGTATAATCAAATATTTATATATTTTCAACACCCAAGGAAACCCATGGTTTCTCGCAAACCACCATCAATTAAACTTTGTTTAAAAGAGAAAAGAATTTGCACTAGTAGTTGGGCAAGTAATTTGCACAAGAAAAGCATTTGCATGAGAAAAGGATTTGCACTAGTAGTTGAGCAATAAATTTTTGTTTGTTTATTTATTGTCTTATTTATTTATTTATTTCATATCTATATTATTATTTATTTATTTTATATCAATATCCTTTGTTTTATTTATACAAAGGATAAGAGATTTAGAATGGAAACCACATGACTTTTAATTTTAATTTTGTGTAGGCGGACATGTTGGGTATAAAATTTATTATTATTTTATTAAAGCATCAGGTACAAATGTGACAACATCTCCCCAATACTGGACTGAAGAGCACCTCTCGGTGCAATGAAAAATATTAAGAAAATATCACACCATCCATATAATTAACATAAGATGTAACTTAGAAAAACTCAATATGGGGAAAACCCCAACTAAAAGGTGAAGTTTATTCCCTTTCTCTTTTCTTCTCCATTATGAAATGCAAGTATAAATAAATTACACTAACTATGGAGTTACAATGGACACTATAAATTGAATACATTCTATAAGACATTCTACTTTATTTTTATGATTCAATATTCCACTTCAAGATGTTCTATTAAAATATGGAACAATATACAATACAATCAGAATGAAACCCCTTCCTTTCCTAGTGGCATAGCATTTAAGATGGGTTGATAGTTGTCAAGGATTAGGGTTATGATTTTTTCACACCTCAAACTCCAATTAATTTTAGTGTTTTTGACTCTAGAAAATCTTCTCAAAATTCCACATGTAAATATCTACACATGTGTGAGTAATGGGGGCTAATGTGGCATCCAATCGATACCATAGTGGTCAATATGATATGTGAGTTTAGATGAGGCATATCTTTTGAATATGAACTCCGAATGAGATGATTTTTGCACCAATATAAGGAGATCAATCTGTACAATAGTGTTGAACTCTAATTGAGGTGACTTTAGCATAATTTAAATGCTCTTGGTACAGTATTTTTAATATGATAGGGTCTAAGGATGAAAATATTTTGACAAAAAAAATGGTCATTTAAGACTTGAAATAAGCTTTATAAGGTCTTGGAACCCAAAACACCAATGTGAGACCTACCCCTAAAATGGGTCCTACATGCCAATAACTTTATTTTTTCTACCTAAAAACTGACAAAACCGATTACAAGTTGTAGAGTGATCAATTTCATATCAATCAGTTAAGTCGATCAATTTCCAACAAACTACCACAAAATTATGTCAATACTACTATAATATTACATCATATAACACATTAAAAAGATATCAAAATAAACAAGTGGAATAAGCAACAAAGTTGCTTAGTACCTGCCTCCTAAGAAGAGATTGAAAATATATAGCAATAGGATAATTTTTCTATAAAAATATATGATAAAACAAATATAATTACAATTTGAAAGAAATTAAAACAAAAATGAATTAAAAAATGTCCATTTAAAGACGATATAGGTTATTGCAATGTAGCATAAAACAAGCATATTCAAGCTTCCTTACATAATTCTAGTAATATTCTTGACTTATGTTATAAAAATATGCAAGTTTCCTTATAAACTAGCATAAATAGGAAATGAGAAATAATAGCTTATAAAGCTATAAATTAATATCATTGTTGTGAGAATAGTTTATTTATATTTTATTATAAATTTATAATGTTATACAAATATGCAAGTTTTTTTTATAGGCTAGCATAAATAGGAAATGAGAAATAATAGCTTATAAGACTATAAATTAATCTCATTGTTGTGAGAATATTTTATTTATATTTTATTATAAATTTATAATTTAAATTTAAAAGAAATTTAATTATTTTAAATTGAAAAAAAATATTTTTTAGTTAAATATTTTGAATAATGGATTTTCCAAGAATAAATTATATATAGTTCAAAATAAACTATTGTTATCAAATAACACGCATATATCTACTTGTTGGGAAAAAAACATGAAACTTAACATAAAACAAGAAAAAAGTAATGAATACATTCACCGTTTATTCTAAGCCCCATAAAAAATATTATGATACACTTATGTGTACAAAAGTCAAACTATTATCCAATATAATATCTTTGAATGAAATTTCAAAATGTTCCTATGACTCCAATGAAAAGTAAAAGATTTTAGAAATAAAAATAACATAAATATTTGAACTTTAACTCACATGTAAAAAAAATAAAAACACCCTTGAACATATAGCTATTCAAACAACTGTAAAACACCCTTGAACATATAGCCATTGAAAGAAGTGTTTTCAAGGGATGTTTTATTATTGAATTGCACGATCATGTTAATTAGCATATGTGTTTGGGTAGAAGTTGTCAAACATTTTATCATTTCTTAGTCCTTCGAATTTGATATTAACACAAACACAATGCAGGCTACTGTTAACACCCAAAAATGGTTAACTACCTCATCCTCCCCATTTCATGGCTCATTCGTCCATTTACCTACCATATTTCCTTGAAAATCCCACTAAAAGCCTCCAAAAGGCCTAAAATGTCGCCAAAAGGCCATAAAACCATTTAAAAAGGCTCTAAAAGGCCTAAAATGCCTCCAAAAGGCCCAAAAACCCCTTTTTCCTCCAAAAATAACCAAAATTCCTCCAAAAATAGCAAAAATCCCCAAAAGGGAAGAAAAGGAATAAAAATAATGAGGAAAAAGGAGGAAAACCCTAAAAAGGGTAAAAAACCCTAAACAAGCTGCCCTAAACCACATGGTTTCCAAAAACCATGGGCAAGCACTTCACCACTAAAAAACTATAAATAAGTGGTGAAGCCCCCTCATTTCACATCCACAGTCATAAGCATCCTTACTCTGCCAAAACATCTCGTGAAACCCTAGCTTACCATCAAGCTATTTTCACCTTTGAGACCCCTATTGGCCTATTTTTCCACCATCGGAGAAGGAGAAAGGAGCAGCTCGGAGCTCGGAGCCACCGACATCGGACCAGCGCAACGGACTCCACCAACCTCCACATTGGAGGTAATACTAATAAAAACACCATTATACATTTCATTATTGTCTTTTACTTCCTGTCATTTAGTTTTTCTGCTTTAGCTTAGTTTTTACTTTTCAGTTTATTTTTGTTTCATTGAACTGCTACTAAGGATTCCAGATTCCTTAGTAGGTGCTCATCAGCACAAGTTAGGGTGAAAACCCTAGCTACAGTTTTTGGCGACTCCGCTGTTTCTTTTTACTGTTATTTTCTTTTCGTACTATACTTTCGGCTGTCGTTTTCGGCCGCCGGAAGCCGCGTTTTTTCCTTCCGCAACTGCGACCCGATCGCACATTTCAGGCCCCAATCCGCGACCAAGTCGCCGCTGTCAGCCTCGTTTACTGCGACCCGATCGTACCTTTCAGGCCCAAACCCGCGACCAAATCGCCGTTGTTAGCCTTGTTTACTGCGCCCCGATCGCCCATTTCAGGCCCAAATCCGCGACCAGGTCGCCGCTGTCAGCCTTGTTTACTGCGCTCCGACCGCGTCTTTAAAGCCCTAACCCGCGACCAGTTCGCCGCTGTCAGCCTCTTTTTCTGTGCCTCGACCGAGTTTTGTCGGCCCACAGTCGCGATCCGACCGCGCATGTTCATTACACAGGCGCGCTCCGACCGCCGCTGTCAGCCCGAAACCCGCGACCTAGACCGCGCCTGTTTCTTCTGAACCCGCGACCTGCGCGCGACTGTTGCCTTCCAACCCGCGGTCCGCGAACATTTTTTTGCCTTAGTTGCTGCGCTGAAACCCATCTACTTTGCCCCCCTTTTTTCCTGCATCTGCACAGCCACCTGTCCCACTTGCATCCATACAGCCATTTCTGTCCTTTATTTACAGCTTTGTTCAGAAAATTTTTAGCATTGTTGATTTAAGAAAAAAAAAGGGGTTTGCAAAGTTTTCAAAAGTTGTTTCAAAGTTTTCAAAGTTTTTTCCAAAGTTTTTCATAAATTGCTATTGTAGGATTCACAACCTCACATGCACACACTCTATCCCCTAATTCAAAGTGAGACTTAAAATCTATCTAACTCAACAAACACTATAACCTCATTTGAGGAACCCAAAAAGAATATTGTAGTTAGGTAGGATCGGGGGGATAGGCTTCAAATAACACCCCTCGGTTATTTACACGTGAGACATAGTTGTTGTCCTTTAGGGAACCAAAATCCCCTAGTATTTTTTGACACGGTCACCACCAGTTCGTCAGAGGGCCTCTCCTTTAGGAGGGTTGAAGTCGTGAGATTGGTTCCGGAAGTCTGAGTGGAATACCGAAATCCATTCAGTAACCGAAGGGCTACCTCTCGCAGTTCTCGGAATATCTCTGTATAGGGAATATTGCGGTTAAAGGACCAAGCGGCAGATTCACCTTTCTGGACGTGTCATGAACGGGGTAGCTTAGTTGCCATTCTTCTAGGTTTGCGTACCCGGTATCCCTCCCGGTAGGGGGATACTTTAGCCATTTGACTTTTCTACTTATATTGTCTGACTTGGATTTCATCACCTTGCAGAGGATATACTTAGTTAAGCCATAATACCATTAGCTAGGTGTTTGCATGCTCCTTTACCTCCCTTTGGTCTAGTGAGTCCACCGTTTTTCTTTTTTAGGAAACCGACTACTTTTTGGTATTCTGACCACTTTGTTGACGCTCCGCCTATTGTAGCACGCAGTTACAGTAAGTGTTTTGAGTTGTTTTTTGGCCTGAGTGCCTTGCATTTTTTCAGCTCTCCTTCTGCACACACGGTTGCATTGGGATTTTTGAGTTGTTTTTCGACATTATTACCCACATATTTGAAAACCACTTGTCACCATTGACTCTCCGAGACGTTCTCGTCGCCTCAGAGGCGAGCCCCCACAGCACGGTTCACTTGACCCCACACGTCATCACCGTAGACCTCGAGCCTTGTCACTCGACTCCACTCATCAGCGGCACAGAGCTCTGTCACCAGATTTTGAGAACACTCTTTACATCGCCCCCACTAGCCCCATGGCTGGCGTGAACCCCAACCCCTCCATCATAGGGACCACTGGTGGTACATCCGCCACTATCCCAGTTACTACACCGATCATGGGCACGCCCTCCACAGGAGGCCCGTCCACCGTTCCCCTCACCGTACCTATTCCTACGGCAGGAATACCCATACCTACTCCATTAGTAACCCCTGCTACTGTAGT
>LPNX011074268.1:16372-59655 GCA_001517045.1 Pseudotsuga menziesii | reverse complement strand
GCATTCAGGATTTGGTATTTCAAGCAACAAAAACATGGTCTATAATTATACACCATCATTTATACAATTTAATTGTTATAATCAATAATCACACGATCAACTCGAGACACTACCTAGGTAATATAGTCTTGGCGATAAGGCTAGGAAATATTACACATTGATAATCTAGGCAATAAAAAGTCTAAGGTTTTTCTTCCTAACTTACTCTTTAGTCTTCAGAGCTTTAATACCTTATTTCGTAACCTGGAAGAAAGTTTTTACCTATGAATCTTGTACAAGCATCGAATCTACATTAGCTTTGAAAAAGCTAAGTAAGCCTCGAGCTAACCTCAAACACCTTCAGTAAGACAAAAAAAAACTATCAGAAACATACACATGCTAGAAAATAAACAATTGATTTGAATTCAATAAGTTTCTAACTCATTAACTTTCAAGATTGAAAAATCAACACAGATTGGATGTTGTTGGTAGCAGGTGTATTATAAGTTAGTAAGTAATTCTATAATCTTGTTGTTACAGTTAGTCAAGAATATTAACTCCTAAGTTTTTGTTTTATGTCATATCTTTATAAACTGTCTGTCAACCAGATTAAAGTTAACCATTGAACTAGCATTCTAGCTAGGATTTAGCATTTATTATTACTTAGAAAATTTTTAAATTTTGTGAATTTTGGGGATGTTACAATTTGACACATTCACACATTACATAAGTTCTTCTCTCCACAAGTGCACACCTCCAGAGAAGTCTTAGCAAAGGCATGGAGAATATTTTTTGGGGCTCTCTTATTCTCTTGGAATATTATTTACCCTTGTTAGGGTTTCTTTTCAAGGAGGGAATACCTATCTTGTGTTAGTTGCTCAACTTCATGTTTGGTGTTGTACTTGAATTGGATTAATTTCTTTATAGAAATTTTAGTTGGGTTTTCTCTCGTTTGGGTTTTCCATGGTAAAATATTTGTGTCTCTTGTGCATGGTTATCTTTCAATGATCCTTGTTTTATTTTCCACTGCAAGTGAATATTGACATGCAATGAAATTGTGGGATGAAATAAATGCTTGATTGAATTCTTCTGAAATAATTATCAGGGATTGAAAATTGGATTATAATTTAACAAAAGTTAGATGGTGTTATTTTCCCTTCGGGCACAATAGGCACTAGAGTTGCATTTTTTAGGGTGCCTTGCTTCAATTCAATAGATAATAACACTCTTTATTTTTCTTTAGTGGAACCTCCTATTTTGTAAAGAAGAATTAATGTAAAAATCAACATTGTCATCCTTTATCCGAGCATAGACACTAGTAAGCCTAGATTTGATAGGAGAAGTCTGGGTTGCTAACAATGCCTCTTGTTGAGAGGATGAACCTTACTCCTGCGACCATTTGGATAATGGAAAATTTTCCAATATGACTAGAGCCAGTGAAGTTCGAGCATGCCTCTAATGGATTAGAAACTTTTACTCCTGCTTAGTCCTAGTTTTTTTAGGCTCGGGATCATGGATCCCTAATTCTTTGATTTTAGTATTGAAAGTCAAGTTCTACAAGGACCTCTTCCCCCCTACATCAATCCCGTGAGGGCTTGGAACAACTTGTGACATTGTTTGATAATATGGATATAATACTTTCTTCACTTCTTCCCATCTTTCCAAATTTTCCATTTTGACTAGATCATGGTGTGGTTCATGCTTATTCTCAGGCTAATGACCAACCTTCTCCTTTCTGAAAAAAAATAACTCTTGGGTTATATCTCAACCTGAACCCTGTTAGAAAATTCAAGATGGCCAACATATCTTCAACCATGGACTGAGAAGTCCTATTTCTAACTATAAATGGACTAAAATCTTTTGGCATTGAAATTTCTAGTGCTATTATGCTTTACAAAGTGCAAATCATCATAATCAAACCTATGCTCGATGTATTCTAGTGTAAACAATATTGGAGTTAGGAAGATGGGGAGATGATATGGAGGCAATTTAGACCCATAAATCCTGATCTCAGTGTGGTATTCATAACATAACCAATCCCCTACAATAGCTTCTAGGATTAATTGCAGTAGACTTTTATAATTTAGGAAATCCTAGGAGGAGGTACATCAAACAACAAAGTATAAATTTTGGCATGACAATGTTTGAGAATTCCAATAATTATTCATTGGCGGGCTGAGCTATGAAATTTTTCAAGTGATTTTTGTCAAAGAAATATTTATTGTGATTTAAAATCATGTACAAAATATATGATACCTAAAAATCTAATTGAGGCAAAGTTCTTCAATTGACCATGCATGATATTCACAAGAAAGGCAATGAAGTCCAACTTAATAGACAATTCTTGGCAACAAAGAATAATTATCAATGACATGGCCATGACTATTTCATCTACTATCAAGTCATAGTTATAACCCAACACCTGACATACTATGGATATCGCAACTTGATCTCTTTCAAAGAAAATCTTTAACTTGTAGGGTAGTGATTCTAAGGGTAAATTTGTCTCTAGAGGAAGAAACAACCTGAGAGAGAGCTCTCTACTTTTTGCAGAAATTATTTGACTTTAGAACTCGGGGCCTCTTCATCAAAACCGAATTGATTTTGGTCTTCCTCAATTTCCAATATTTCTTGTAGGAATTCCTTGTTGATTGGGAAAAATATAGAGCCAAATCTAGAAAGGATGATTTTTTTCTACAAGGAATACAAATCCATGCACCATTGAACAGGTTTTGGGAAAGGCCAAGCTCAAGGTAGAATCACCTTGTCCACTCTGAAACTACAGAGGTTCAGGTGGTCGTCTCCTCCTTTGGTGCATGCTCCTACATCTCTTGAGGCCTAGTGAAGGTGTACAATTGATATCTTTAGATCATAAATATCAAAATAGTTATCCATCAAGTATTATTATCAGATGGATGGGTTACTGGATGATGGGGACGATGCAATTTTAGAAGTAGAAGCCATGATGATAATACATGGTCCTTCAGATGATAAATAAGCATAGTAAAATGGAGAAAACATGCAGGATTACAAACAATACTCGGAAGTTCGAATATTGGCACATGCAATAAGATAGACACATGGAAGGATCTCATTTCTCTTAGCCTACGCACATGCATGAAAGGGACTCAACCCAAAGCCCACTTCAGTCTGACGTCATGGTAGCTAGAACAATAGGTTTATGCACATGAGAATTTGAATGAGCGCTCAAGCGTTGTACTTTTTTGTTTATGATTTTACTTGAAATTTGAAATTAGTCAGAATTCGATCATTTTTCCTATCAAATCAACAGTATCCCATCAGCTGTACCGTTTATCCAACATATTTTTTGTTTACAAGTTGAAGGGCCTGGCCCGACCTAAGCTACACACCATTTTTTTTTTAAACCTTCATGATTACACAAAAGTGGGCTTAGAGCCCGCATTTTGTGTACATGTGTGGAGGCCTTCTATACAATGACCCGCAGGGTTGGAATTTCAAATGGTGGGCACCCGTCAAAATTTCCGGTAACAATCAAAGTATGAAACGTTTTTTGTATTCTAAGCCAAATTTTGACAGTTTCGGTAAAATCTTAGCTGTATTTGATGAGTAAATTGACCCATGACCGGCATTTACCCATCAAATTCCATCCCTGTGATGAGGCATAGAGGTCACTTATTGAATAGAGTCGTTGTAGTTATAATGGCGGCCATCAAAGATGGTGGGCCCATGGTAGGTGGGTCCCATTTGTGTCCACTACAAGATAGTATGATGGTTTCAGGTTTGAAGAAAAGTGGTATATCTAGACCGCTTTTGTGATCCTGAAGAGCTCTCATGGTTACATGTGGCTGGTAGTTTTCAATTCAAGCTCATGGAACAAGATTAGCCCGCATGCACCTTGATAGGCCTGAATCACTCTCGATCATTGATCATCTGACTCAAAATCCATCATATCTCTAGATCATCTTATTCAAAATCCATCATATCTCTACCTATTGTGTTATTCTATGACAATGGAACCCAATCTCCTGTTGCATCAATATGGCAACTGTTAGGTTAAGATGTGTTGGAGAAAGCTCCCAAATGAGGTTTGAGGATTAAGGAAAGGTGGTATGTCGCACTTGTTGTTGCAAGCTTGCAATGCTCTACTATATCGCATGCGTGTCCATGTTGGTTTGGATTTAGGCTTATGCATTTTAATTAATTCTCAAGCACTTTAGGGATCCTGATCGTTTGTTAGTTGTCGATCTCATCTTTCGCTTGATCTACGTCATTGATTGTTCAATACACTATTTAATAGGTTGTTTCTTTGAATGCAACGCTTCTCTTCCAACAGGGCCTCAACTTAGCAATACCCTTAATTGAAATGGTTGCATGGATCTTTGGTTACCATCCTTCGACCAAACAATTGATTATTTACACCAAGTTGAAGTTTGATCACCATTAGGTCGACTCATACCACTCTTTCTTGGCATATTCATTCCACATGATTCTCATCTTAACTTCTTGACAGGGTTAATATTGGTGCCAACACTAAGAATGTGGTTATTGTGACTTTGGGGATTAATATAAAAACGATGGATACATTAGGATTATGTTCGTTTCACTATGTAATAAGTTTGGTGTGAAAGTGAGGGGAAAATGGCATATCTAAAATTTTGATTTAGTATCAAGAAGGATGGAAGAGTGAGCGATCATTGACTCTTATAATTTATATCTTAGGTGGAATTGTAGATCGAAATCAAAGGAACATGAATGGAAATTATTGACAACTTTTTCCATCCTCAAACTTGGATAAATAAATTAATATGATTTGAATTAGATAGGCAAGAAAATAAATTTTTAACATATGCATCGACTCCAAAATGTTTATAAGAGGTGGAATATTAAGCGATTCATACATGAGAATATCATCCCTCTCAAAATTGTTTTGATGAGATTTTAACTTTTAACCCTTCCTTCAACGAATCTAGTCACTATGTTTTATCCAGATGTTATTGAAAGAAATTGCTATGAAAATATTTTGGTAACCATACATCATATCTTATCCATAAGCAATGCTTTATTAATATATGGTTGTGAACACTTAAAGTAAATCCCAATTATCATGTCTCAAAATTACTTAGGAAAACACATCACTCACGCAATAGCACATACTCAACTTTATTATAATCAAGGGTTCCCTTCAAACAAATAAACACTTTATCCACAAACAAATAAACGCTTCCCTTCAAACAAATAAACACTTTATCCACAAACAAATTAAAAATAATCCTCCAAATTAAATCATTAGTTAGAATCTACTATTCCTATGTAAATTCGTAAACAATCTCATTTCTGATTTTTTTTGCATACACGTGTTTTCTTACAATTTGGTGAAACAAAGTTTTGAATATTAAATTGCTGGTTTAAAAAAAATAAATTATATCGCTGGATTTCATGCATGCACCACATCATGTTGATGACATATGATTTGAGGACCACAAATACTTGACATACGAAAGAAGTGGGAAGTGGGGAACCATGTGTTGGTCTTTGTGAAAAGTGGATTCCATTTTTTTGTTGGCATCATCGCCCATTCGCTAGTGGCAAACAATATATTCAGTAATTCAATTCAATATCGAGGAGACTAAGACATCATCTCAGGTCATATCACGATTCACAGTCACTTTTCATACGACTCGACGCGATAGGACGTTACAAAGTTTAAAAAAAAAAAAACTTGTAACATATCTTAGAAAGCATGTTATATGAATTTTTTCAGGTGGTTCACAGCCTTGAGAATAGAGGTCTAGGCTTGCTACATCCATAATAATAATTGTAAGGGGGCATCCAAATGGGCCTTGCTTTATCAACTCCAGCTTTAGGAGCCTAACCTCAAAGGACCCAGAGAGTTGGATTCATGAGAATTGAACCTCCGACCTCAATATCAAACCGTCTTTGGATTCAAACTCCAACTAACTAAGCTACTCCTCAAAACTAAAACATACAATATGATATAACAATATAATGTATTTTTTAATGTTAATAAAAGTACAAATTTTTTTGGTATGGTATTTCCACATTTATTTAAAAGATTGCATGAAACAATAATGACATTTATTTAAACCGATTCTATTTTATATTAACAACTTAAATTTAATAGTAACATTTAACAAACCATTAAAATATAAAACTTTAACTATATTTAAACAATTGTTAGAAAAAATGAGTGGTATTTAAGGATAAAATAGAAAAGATTGTTTAAAGATAGCAGCATAGTATAAGAAGTGTACATGTCTTTTAAGAGCAATTTGATAGAAAATACTTAAATAAAAGTGGGTAAAAATGAAATTATTATTTGGAAATATTTAAAGTATAATAAATATTGGATATTAGAGGAATAAAATATTAATATATAATAAAATTTATTAGTGATAAAATAATTACTATTTTTATTTAAGTAGGTTTAATAGTAAATATAGATTTAATTCTAATTCTTCTTAATTAAACTAACCAAATTAAAATTAGATAAATTGTATATGGGATCTATGTCAATGTACATCCATTAATTCCATTTGTTATTAATTAAGATTAAATTATGATAATTGAATCATATTGCACCTCCATCAATTTGTAATCTTGGTTTGTAAATTACTTATAATTATTAAAAGAATTATAGCTAATTCCATCTATAATTATATATAAATGTTTACTATATTTTATATTATAATAGTTAATAAAAATTCAATAAATTAAATATTTATAATTAAACTAAAATATTAAATTAAATTTATAAATAATAATAAGTTTGATTAAGTTATAAAATACAATTGTTTATATATATAAACCAAAACTTCAAAAATTTATTTAAAGAATTTTTTTTCAAATGTTTGATGTCTTTTTTTTTATATAACGTTTAAATTAGAATGGTAACGCTTACGATTTTTTCAAAATCCTTATAAGAATACCACTACCATTTTATCATATTTTCAAAATCATGTTTTTCAATACAGTTTTGTATACGGTTTCAACAATAATTGTCATTTATGAATGGCAACAAAAACACTGGAGGCATATGAAACAATGTAGTAATAACGACATATTTAAAATTGATAAAACGTATCTAATGAAGCGAAAGGCTCTTCAATCTAGTATAGGGGAATTCAGTCACATTAATCACGTTATGCTATCCGACATAAATAAATAATATTAAAAAATATAAAATATCAATTATATATCGACTTAAACAAAATATATAAAAAAATAAACTAGCGTAGATCCATTTTAAACCCAGATCTATCAAGTACCGAGAGGGATCCTATAACGACCCTAAAATTCATAAATAAATAAAATACTATTTACTATATGTACACTTTATAAATTATTAGATTAATAAATTTATGAGATGATATACTTCACGCTTTTCTTGATGTGATAACAATAACCAAAGACTTTAGTTGAACTGTAAACTCATATGGCTATGTTTAGTGTTTCCATCAGCGTGTCTCTTTTTTTGTCATAAAGTCGATATATCATCATTATTCTAGTTGTTATTATCTTGTGGCTAAAACCACTTTTAAAGCTTTATTGGTTGCAAAGTCATAAAATTGTTTTCGTTCTTTCAGTTTTTTTGTCCTTCCTATGAGCTAGTAAAGGAAAAGGTCACAGTCTTACTTAGCCTTTAAGGCTAATGCATGAACCTTCGTTTCACTTTGTGCAGGTGAAGGAGATTACCCCTTAAGTTTTGCTAAAGAAAAAAAATCCTAACTACAAGGGATTAAAATCCTATGCAGACAAAGTGGAACACCAAAGTTTGAAACCAACTCTAAACAAATCTTAGACTATTATCACCCCACCATAATATATACTATGCTATGTTTTAAAAAACGAGTAAATATTACAATACACCATACAAAAGTGCATAAGGCTCATGAATGCAAAGTAGGCTTACTAGACGTTGTCGAAGTGACTATTGGAAAAGTGTATGAGCCGCATATTGAATCCTCCCATACGCAATCCATGTGGGTGCCTATACTTCCCCAGCTGGCGGTCAAGAAGCTTAAGCAAAAACCCTAAGGGTTTAATGCTTTTTCGAAAAAAGTGGAAATGGTCCGTGAAGCCTTATTCTTTTGTTTTTCGCTCTATGGAGCTCTGCTGGATTTCTTTTGTTTGCTCTGCTATGTAGTTTCGAAGGTGTTTCCAGAGGTGGATGAGCCAAGTTTCTCGGTCCTCGGCGCTCTTCCTCCTTACCCGTACATTCGTGAGACTTTGTTCGTGGTGGTGGTTGCGTTTTCGGAAAAAGAACTTGAATAACCAGGTAAAGTCTTCTCTTAAACTCATGATGAACAAATTTCTTACACCATAGATCACTTTCATAAGATACATTGTTTGAACTCCGAGTTTGTGTGTGCAAAAGGGTTCCAGATGTATGCTATATGGCTACAAGTTTCCAGTTGAAAATTGCATTAAAAGGCCTTACAATCAAGTAAGACTTGTTCCTTGCCCTTCGTGGATCTGTGGTCAAACATTTTTTTTGGCTTGTTCTGCATTTTCTGAGGCACCTTCCCTCGTTTTGATTGCATGAAGGTGATAATGTTGTCTTTAGTAATCGTGAGGTTGTTGTATTTGAATTGAAAGGGATAAACCTTTCTTTGTGGAGTTATATAGACTATGCCACAATTGTTTATTTGTAGGGTTAAATTGGTCCCTACATTGTAATTTGAACAGTTGTGAATTCTGTCATTTTTCTCCAATATTGTAAGGAATGTTTACAATTTATATGGAACCCGTGAGGGCTTCCAGTTTATAAAGTACCACTTTGTGTTGAGTTCAAACAATATTGTAACTTGTGTTGGAAAAGGCTATAATCCATTGTCAATGATAATTGTTGTTACCTAGCTTGAGCAAAGGTTTTATAGTTTTGAAGAGACCCATGAGGGTGTTATGGTTGCAGTCTTGAATCCTCTCTTGAATTTGCAGTTTCGTTGTTTGGAATTAAATATAATGTGGTCGTGAGGCCTTTGGCCTAACATCTTTGGTTTTTAAGAAGGTCGTAGAGCCTCTGTTTATAGATATTGCTGTTTGTTTTAATTTATAAAAAGGTTTTAGTTTTGATAAGAAATATTAGGCTAGTCATGAGCCTGTATCTATCTTTTGTTTTAATGGAAGCCGTAAGGTCATTCTCTGTTTATAAGTCATGAAAACCATTATTAGGTTGACTAGACTGTTTTTTTTTTTAAATTGATAGTACTGTTTGCTTAAAGTTAAGATTAAAAAGGATAAACCCTAATGGTTGTTTAAGATTTTTCCTCTGCGTGTTTTAAGTGTGGATAATAATATCGAAACGACTTTCAGTCGATAACCTGGGCTTTAGCCTGTCATTAATCTCGATTTGATATTAAGTTACAAATTGAGTCATTCAAGCATTATATGATACCTCTGTTTTAAAAGAGAAACCTTAACTGAACTTAACCTTTAAACCTTGTTTAACTTTTGTTTAAAGATTCGAGACTTAAAATTTTGGTTATGAGGCCGAACTAGGCTAGAAAGAAGAAAAAATGTAAATATAACTATAGTGTACACAACTTTAGTCCTAAACCTCATATTTTTAATTAAGGGTTTTATTTCATTATCTCAATGTTTATTTTGATAAGATTTATGATATATAAATATATATTATGTGTATAGATTCAAATTGTATATTTATTAGGGAAAGCACTCTTTATCAACAAGAGAAAATACGTAAATGAAAACTCTCTTTAAAATTTTTTAACCCTCTTGTGATTTGTCAGATTACTATAGTTTTCTAAAGAGTTTTCCTAGTCTTCACTGAATAATTGTGTTGTTTTTCTGTAAGATTTAGACTAACAACCTTTTCCATGAATATTAATAGCAAAGTAGATTGAGATAGTTAAAGTAGAGGTACTATACTAAGTATACAAGAGGAAGGAAAAACATCCATTGAAAGGTGTACTTAACAGAATAATCAGATCAGTAAATTTAACCCTAACTTTGAATAAACATAATCTTTTCTTAGAACAATTTCCGAAGCGGCTTTCAAATATAGAGATCATAACATATCCAGTCTTCCTATTTTCAGCTGCTGAGCATACTTCCAAATAAAAGTACAAACTTAAAATTAAATAATAGTTAGAACCTAGATAATATGAAGAAGGGGACAAACACCCAAAGGAGACTGTTCCACCCAACATTCTCCTGAAGTAGCCAAGATTACTTGCTTATGACCCCTAATCCTGTTCATTGAACCACTAGGATGAAGATCACTAGATATAGCCCACAAAACAAACTTGCTACCACTTAGCACTCAGTAGCATACTTAACTCAGCAATTTCGCTTTAGCTATTCCCTCATCAAATTCCTTGTGTTCCTAACTTTTTCAGTTTGCAGCAGTCACGAGGTTCATTCACTTAGAAACAGAATGAGTAGTGAGCCTCCTGCTCAATTTGATGGTATTTATAAGATTGCATAGGTATTTGTGTCAGTTTTGGAATTAAATGGGCCACCAGTTCAGTTCCCCCTCTTAGGGAACATGACAACAATTTCAAAGATGCTTCCTGCAACAGCTAGAAAGTGAAATGCTAGTGCTGCCACTTGTCAACCAACCTTCTACAGCTGCTCATTCCTCCTAGTGGGCCAATGAACACTCATTCAACAGTCTCCCTTGGACATGTGTCTCTTATATTTAATTATTGAAATAAACAATTCTTTAATTATAATCATCCTTGACCAACTTGGTCATAAAACTTTACAATAAATTTAACATAGTGTTTTCTGAAATAAATAATAAATATTTATTTTTCAGTTCTAGGTGTGTTACAAACACCCCCCCTTAAGCTCAACATCGTCGTCAATGTTGCTTAAGATTATTTTGAGTCTTCTTGGAACAGATATGGATATGCCACCCACATATCACTCTCCAATTCCCAGGTTGCTTCATCTATACTGAGGTGTTTCCATTGCACCTTTACCTATCCAATGGTGCAATTCTGAAGAAAAATTTTCCTCTTATCGAGAATACAGTCTGGTTCTACCTGAAAACCTCATTCTGGTTCCACATAAAAACCTCCTTCTGGTTCTACCTAAATCACATTCTAGTCGATCACATGAGTATCATCGTGTACATACTTTTTCAAAATAGAAACGAGAAAAACATTATGTATTCTAAGATTAGGTGGCAAAGCTAACTAATATGCCACTAGCCCCACACTTTCCAATATTTTAAATGGTCCACAATACCTGGGTGCTAATTTAGCACAACTCCCTAACTTAAATGAGCTCTTTCTGGGTTCTATGTTAACAAATACATGCTCACCTGCTTGAAATTATTTCGGAGTTCTTTTAAGGTTGGCGTGACTCTTTTGTCTTTCCTAAGCAGTTTTCAAATTGCTTTGTACATGTTTCATTGTTAATTCCAGTTCTTTTAAAAAGTCGAGTCCTAACATCAATTTGTCAACTGGATTACTCCATGTAATAGGAATGTTACATTTTCTACCATATAATATTTCAAAAGGACTAAGGTTTGTTGAAGCTTGATAATGGTTATTATATGCAAATTCAACTAAGTGCAAATAATCTTCCCACTTCTTGGGATAGTCTCTAGAGTACATTTGTAACATTTCTTTTAGTACTTGATTGACTCTTTATGTTTGTCCATCCGTTTGCCGAAGATAAGCAGTATTGAAATTCAATTTAGTATTTAGTCCTTTAAAAAAAGATTTCCAAAAATTACCAGTAAACTTAGAATCCCTATCAAAAATTATTATTTTCAGGATTCCATGCAAACGAAATATTTCCTTCATAAATATGCCAGCAATGTTAGCAGCTTTATGAGTTTTTTTAATAGGCATAAAGTGTGTTTCCTTACTTAGTTTTTCCACAACTACCATTTTTGAATCATTTTGTTTATGATTTTTAGGCAAACCAGTTATAAAATCAAGACTGATGACTTCCCATTTCCAATTTGGAATTGGTAATGGTTGTAAAAGGCTTGTTGGGTGCTGATGTTCAAGTTTAGCTTGCTGACATTCTATACACCTAGCTAAAAGTTCAACAAATTCATTTTTCATTTTAGGTCAGAAATACTGATCTCTCAACATTGTTACCATCTTTTGATATCCCGAATGTCCGGAATAAGGACTTTTGTGTACTTCATTCAAAATCAACAATTTAACTTCCGGTATGTTAGGCACATAATGTATGTTTTTATACAACATTAATCCTTTTTCATTTAAACTATAATCTGTTTTTAAATTTTCAGATACATTCTGAGCTACATTTTCTCTTAAACTTTGGTATTATGTGTTCAGTTTTATTCCATCTTCCACTTTATCCTCTAATTTGGTTTTATGACTGCTAATGGCAACTACAAAACTTGTTATTGCATTTCTGCTTAAGGCATCAATCACTTTATTTTCTTTCCCTTTAATGTGTTTGATTTCAAAATCATATTCGCTAAGAAAAGCTAACCATCTAGCTTGCCTTACGTTTAGATTTTGTCGATCAAACAAATATTTTAAGCTTATGTTATCAAACATTGGCAAAAACCTTTTACCTATTAGATGATGGCACCACATTTTTAAAGCATGAATTATGGCAGCCAGCTCTAAGTCATAAGTTTCATAATTCTTTTCGTGTGTTTTTAACTTCCTTGATTCATAAGCAATTACGTGAGCTTCTTATGTTAGTACTCCACCCAAACCTTCGTTACATGCATCGGTGCATAAAATGAAATTTTGTTTGGATCTTCTATTTTTAAAATGGGTGCACTGGTTAATAATACTTTTAATTTATTAAAACTTTCTTCACATTTTTTATCCCAGACAAATCTCTTGCCATTTTTTTGTAATGATGTTATAGGATTTGCGATTTTTGAAAATCCTTCTATAAATTTCCTATAATAACTTGTTATTCCCATAAAGGATCATACATCAGTTACGTCCTAGGGAACATGCCAATCAATTATTGCTTTTATCTTATCTGGGTCTACCGATATTCCTTCTTCAGATATTACGTGCCCTAGATATTGTATTTTATCTTTATAAAATTCACATTTATTGAACTTAACATATAGTTGATGTTCTCTTAAATCTTGTAGTATTATCTGCAAATGTTCATCGTGTTCTTCTTTCGGTTTAGAATAAATTAATGTCATCTATAAAAACAACTACAAATTTGTCTAAGTATTTACTTAGGACACTATTCATTAAGCACATGTAATTTGTTGGAGTGTTAATTAGCTCAAAGGGCATAACCATAAACTCATAGTGCCCATATATGGTTCTAAAAGCAATCTTAAAGATATCTTCGTCTTTAATTATGGCTTGATGATATCCAGATCTCAAGTCTATTTTTGAAAATATCGTCGCTTCGTGTATATGATCAAATAGATCATCGATGTGCGGCAGAGAATACATGTTTTCAATTGTCATTTTATTCAGTTGACGATAGTCTATACATAGACGTAATGTACCGTCTTTCTTCTTAACAAAAAGAACAGGTGCTCCCCAAGGGGATACACTTGGTCTTACATAATTTTTGTCTATTAATTCTTGCAATTGTAATTTTAATTCATTTAGTTCCAAGATATTCATTCGATAAGGAGCCTTCGAATTAGGTACAGCTCATGGTACTAATTCGATTGTAAAATCCAGATCTCTCTTTGGAGGTAGTCATAGAATTTCTTCCGGGAAAACATCCGAGAAATCTTGTAGGATTGGAATATCATCGAAACTTGTTTTATCTTCTTTATAAAATTGTTCATTATTTACTATGTGTACAACAAAGACTTTATAGCATTTTCTTACATCCATTTTCATCTGTAAGGCTGAGATTTGTCTACCATAAATTTTCTTGGGTATTCTTATGATTGTAATCCTTTCTCCTTTATCATTTAAACAGGTAAAAGTTTTCTGAAAGCAGTTTAAAATTACTTGGTGTCTTTCCAACCAATCCATACCTATTAGGACATCATAAGATCCTAATGATAACACATTTAACTTGACTTGAGTTTCAAACTGACTCATAAGAAAATTACAATTTTCAACATAATTAACTACTTTCCTTTTAGTTCCTATAGCTAACTGAACCAGCCAAGACTTTTCAAAAAAATTCAAAGATAAATTGTATTTTTCCACTATTCTAGGTGACACATAACTTAAACTAGCACCTAGATCAATTAGAATGGAAACATACTGGTATTGTATCATACCTTGCACTTCCAAAGCTGCATTTATTCTAGGCATCTCATTTGCCACATCTTCGACTGTTTCCTCTTCCTGGATGGTATGCACATTGTTGAAGTTTCTCTTTTTGTTTGGACAGTACTTGTCATAATGTGGCCCATGACATTCCCAACACTTTACAGGTTCCTTATGTTCATTATTTTTAACAAAATTGTTATACATATCCCTGCCTTTTGGTGATGTAGTATTTTGTTGTGCCTTATTTTTAAAATATGATCCTTGATATTATTTCAGGAGAAGTTCCGAGAGCTATTTCCAAAACTCTTATTTGAATTAAATCCCTATCTCTTCTAATCAAAATTACTAGTTATTTTATTCTTCCAGTTAGGTAATTTTTCTCTCTTTTTACTCTGTTCATAACAAAAATCAACCTTTCTCATAGCCTCTTCAAGGTTTTTTGGGTTGTCAAACTCTATTTTGTCCTTGAAGCTAGTGGGTAGACAACTTCAAAATCTTTGTATTTTACTTTTTTCATCAATTATGTATGGTACATATCTTAACAGACTTAGAAATTTGCTACTTAATTCTTTCATTGACATTGATCCCAATTTTAATTCATAGAATTCCTTATCTCTTTCCTCATAGTACTGTTCAGATAAAAACTCTCCTTTATAATAATTTTTAAAAACTCTCCAGGTTAAGTACTTCTCCCTAATATTTTTGACTATTTTTATGTCTTGCCACTAGATGTCAGCTTTTCTGGTTAAATTGTAGATGGCCATCTGGGATTTTAGTCTGTCAGAATATATATAAATCTAGAAATATTTCTTCATTCTTGACAACCAAGCCTCGACTTCTTCACCCCTTTCTACTTCTCTATTAAACATGGGAGGCTTTATTTTTTTTTAATTCCCTAAAAATTTCTTTATAAGGTTTATACTTCCTTCACCTAGGTTTACGGTCACCTTCACTACTTTCAATTGCATATTTATACCTTCCCCTATGCGACCTTGCATTAACCTTTGAAGAAGATTCACTATCAGAATATTTTGCTTTATTTCCTTTATGTTTGTAGGACACTGTTTCAGAATCAGTTTCATAAACATTTCTTTTATCTTTTCCTCTGTTATTTATTTTGTCTAATAACATTTGATTCAGTTACATAATTCTTTCATTATCCATTTTTACAGTTTATAGCTCATCTTTTAAATCTTTAACTGTTTTTAGTAACTATGAAGGTGGATTATTCAGTTCTACATAAATGTTGTCTGGATTATTGTGTTGAGATCCATTTTCAGTAGATGCTTCAACACCTTCCATTTTCTTGCAAAACAAATTTTATATTTATGTACATAAATAAATGTAAAATATGATCAATATATTTGTTACTTGTTATCATGCAAGTGAGCCAATCAGGCCTAGTGTTTGGTAACTCGCTCTTATACCACATGTAATGATCCTAAAATTCATAAATAAATAAATAAAATATATTTACTATTGTACACTTTATAAATTCCTAGATTAATAAATTTATGAGATGATATACTTCACGATTTTCTTGTTGTAATAACAATAACCAAATACTTTAGTTGAACTACAAACTCATATGGCTATGTTTAGTGTTTCCGTTAGCATGTCTCTTTTTCTGTCATAAAATCAATATATTGTAATTTTTCTAGTTGTTATTATCTTGTGGCTAAAACCAATTTTAAAGCTCTATTGGTTGTAAATTCATAAAATTGTTTTTCGTTCTTTCAGTTTTTTTGTCCTTCCTATGAGCTAGTAAAGGAAAAGGTCATAGTCTTACTTATCCTTTAAGGCTAACGCATGAACCTTCGTTTCGCATTGTGCAGGTGAACGAGATCACCCCTTAAGTTCTACTAAAGAACAAAATCCTAACTACAAGGCATTAAAATCCTATGTAGACAAAGTGGGATACCAAAGTTTGAAAACAACTCTAAACAAATCTTAGACTATTATCACCCTACCATACTATATACTATGTTGTATTTTCAAAAACGAGTTAATATTACAATGCAATATACAAAAGTGCATAAGGCTCTCGAATGCAAAGTAGGATGACTAGACATTGTCGAAGTGACTGTTCGAAAAGTGTACGAGCTGCATATTGAATGCTCCCATACACAAGTCATGTGGGTGTTAGTACTACCTTAGCTGGTGGTCAAGAAGCTTAAGGAAAAACCCAAGGGTTTTAATGCTTTTTCAAAAACAATGGAACTGGTTTGCGAAGCCTTATTCTTTTGTTTTTCGCTCCATGGAGCTCTGTTGGGTTTCTTTTCTTTGCTTTGCTATGTAGTTTCGAAGGTGTTTCCAAAGGTGGAGGAGCCAAGTTGCTCAGTCCTCGACGCTCTTCCTCCTTAACTATACATTCATGAAACTTTGCTAGTGATGTTGGTTACGTTTATGGAAAAAGAACTTGCATAACCAAGTAAAATCTTCTCCTAAACTCGCGATGAACAAATTTCTTACACCGTAGATCGCTTTCATAAGATACATTGTTTGACCTCCAAGTTTGCGCGTGGAGGAGGGTTCCAGATGCATGCCCTGCGGCTACAAGTTTTTAATTGAAATCTATGTTAAAAGGACTTATAGTCAGGTAAGACTTGTTCTTGGCACTTCGTGGATCTGTGCTCAAACATTTCCCATGGCTTGTTCTGCGTTTTCTGAGGTACCTTCCCTCGTTTTGATTGCATGAAGGTGATAATGTTGTCTTTGGTAATTGTGAGGTTGTTGGTATTTGAACTAAAAGGGATAACCCTTCCTTTGTGGAGTCGTATAGACTATGTCACAATTGTTTATTTGTAGGGTTAAATTGGTCCCTGCAATGTAATTTGAATAGTTGCGAATTCTGTCATTTTTCTTCAGTATTGCAAGGATTGTTTACAATTTATATGGAACCCGTGAGGGCTTGCAGTTTATAAAGTACCACTTTGTGTTTAGTTCTAGAAATATTGTAACTTATTTTGGAAAAGGCCGTAAGCCACTGTCAATGATAATTGTTGTTACCTAGCTTGAGCAAAGGTTTTATAGTTTTGAAGAGACCCGTGAGGCTGTTATGGTTGCAGTCTTGAATCCTCTCTTGAATTTGCAGTTTCGTTGTTTGCAATTAAATATAATGCGGCTATGAGGCCTTTCCCTAACATATTTAGTTTTTAAGAAGGTCATAGAGCCTCTTTTTAAATATATCGTGGTATGTTTTAATTTATAAAAATGATTTAGTTTTGAGAAGAAATACTACGTCGGTCATGGGCCTGTATCTATCTTTTGTTTTAATGGAAGTTGTAAGGCCATTCTCTATTTATAAATCATGAAAACCACTATTAAGTTGACTAGACTGTTTTTTTAAATGGATAGTATTGTTTGATTAGAGTTAAGAATAAAAAGGATTTGTCCTCTACGTGTTTTAAGTGCAGATGATAATGTCAAAACGGATTTCAGCTGGTAACTTGGGTTATATCCTATCTTTAATATCGATTTGATATTAAGTTACAGATTGAGTCATTCAAGCATTATATGATACCTCTGTTTTAAAAGAGAAGCCTTAACTGAACTTAACATTTAAACCTAGTTTAACTTTTGTTTAAAGACTAGAGACTTAAATACCCTAACTGTAATTAGGGCTTTGGTTATGAGGCCGAACTCGGCTAGAAAGAAGAAGAAATGTAAATATAACTATAATGTACACAACTTTAGGCCTAACCTCGTATTTTTAATTAATGGTTTTATTTCATTATCTCAATGTTTATTTTGATAAGATTTATGATATATAAATATATATTATGTGTATAGATTCAAACTGTATATTGATTAGGGAAAGCATTGTTTATCAACAAGAGAAAATACATAAATAGATTTATGAAAACTCTCTTTAAAAATTTTTAACCTTGTTATGATTTGTCAGATTACCATAGTTTTCTAAAGGGTTTTCCTAGTCTTTACTGAATAATTGTGTTGTTTTCCTATAATATTAAAGACTAACAGCCTTTTCCATGAATATTAATAGCAAAGTAGATTGAGATAGTTAAATTAGAGGTACTATACTAAATATACAGGAGGAAGGAAAAACATCCATTGAAAGGTGTACTTAACAAAATAATCAGATCAGTAAATTTAACCCTCACTTTGAATAAACATAATCTTTTCTTAGAGCAATTTCCGAACAACTTTCAAACATAGAGATCATAACATATCCAATCCTCCTATTTTTAGCTATTGAGCATACTTCCAAATAAAAGTATAGACTTAAAATTAAATAATAGTTAGAACCTGGATAATATGCAGAAGGGGACAAACACTGAAAGGAGACTGTTCCACCCAACCTTTTACTGAAGCAGCGAAGATTACTTGCTTAGGACCCCCGAGCTTGTTCATTGAACCATTAAGACAAATATCACTGGATATATCCCACATAATAAACTTGGTACCACTTAGCACTCAGTAGCAGACTTAACTCAGCAATTCCACTTTAACTATCGCCTCATCAAATGCCTTGTGTGTCTAGCTTTTTCAGTTTGCAGCAGTCACAAGGTTCATTCACTTAGAAACAAAATGAGTAGTCAGCCTCTTGCTCAATTTGATTGTATTTATAATATTTCCTAGTTATTTGGATCAGTTTTGGAATTAAATGAGCCACCATATCAGTTCCCCCTTACCATCAACACCATTGTTGGAAATAAAAAACACCACACAAATATGCAAACAATTCCCTTGTCTTAGGTGACCAAAGCAGGACAAATCCTAGCTCAAGGAAAGTGATATCCACAATTGTATTTATAATATTTCCTAGGTATTTGGATCAGTTTTGGAATTAAATGAGCCACCATATCAGTTCCCCCTCTCAGGGAACATGACCACCATATCAGTTCCCCCTCTCAGGGAACATGACCACAATAGCTAGAAAGTGAAATTCTAGTGTTTCCACTTATCACCCAACCTTCTACTACTGCTCATTCCTCCTAGTGGGTCAGTGGACACTCATTCAACAATCTCCCTTGGATAGGTGTCTTTTCTATTTAATTATTAAAATAAATAATTCTTGAATTACAATCATCCTTGACCAACTTGGTCATAAAACTTTACAATAAATTTAACATGATGTTTTTTTGAAATAAATAATAAATATTTATTTTTCATTTCTAGGTGTGTTAAAGATCCAAATGGTAAAAAAATGTACACCTAAAGAAATTGGATCCCTCTCGGTGCTTGATACATCCAAGTTTAAAATTGATCTATGCTAGTTAAGAAAGTTTGCATTACAAATTTAAAAGTAAATTTAACTAAGTTTTAATTTGATATTTTGAAGTTAATCATATGTTTTTAATATTTTTTATCTTTAAACTATATTTAATTAATATTAATAATAATTTAGTGAAGAAAATCAAACAACAATGTTTTTCATATATATAGCAAAATATCCTTCATACTTGATAAAACCATATGCTAGCAATTGCCTCAAAAAGGTGCAATAATACGCCAATAGGTTGTTGTTGGAAAGTGAAATGGTTGAAAAAGAGAAACTAAAATCGAATTGATGTTTTGGAAAAAAAAAACCCAAAAAAGTACATCGGAGAAAGTTTGCACATGGTGTAGACCTACCGTTGTATCCCTAGTACCATCACAAATCAGGTACCATTTTTGTAGGGAAGGCCAAGGAAGGGTCAACTTTAAAAATCCCTTTCAAGATATAACAATTTGACACTCGAATATTAAATGTAGATGAAGTTAGCAACGAACTAAACAAAGTTATCATTTTCATTCGTTACTCGTCGCTACATAAGGAGGCTAGACACGTTCTCTAACAAGGTCTGATGGCTACCTTGTTTCATTGATAAAGCCACCAATAGTATATCGATTGCTATATTAGTATCAATTTATTATATGATAGAGACAAATAAAAGATCAAGCCCAAATAAATGTTTAAAATTTGGAGTCTCAAACACTTTTTCAAAAGAAAGAAACTTCATATGCATAATACAAAGAGTTTAGAATGGCTTTACAAACCCCTTGATTTCAATCATTATATGAATCATTATAATATAATAAGTACTGATTGATTACAATATAGAATTTGCCATTGTTTATATAATATGTGGATTTCTGCATTGTAAAAATTTGAAACTAAACAGTTCCAAGGTAACACATCCAAATGACAACCTAGTTGTTTTTAGAATGGACCTTGGGGATTAATCAGTGATCAAATAATCACAACAAAATTATAAGTGAAATAGGGAAGGGAATTTTTACCTTACATGAATCAATTATCAATATTTTCACTACTAAATGGACAATTTTTTTTCCTCTTTGATGTATGTACACATATATTATCAAAGGGATCCAACTGTTATAAATTATTGCAACATAAACAAACTCAATTCATATTATGAATATATGCAATTGAAAAACTCTTGGCTACTCCCACAACTACTGACCACATATCGAAATGTGTGTCCTTGATATGGTATAATGAAATATTTAATAGTCTAAAAGGTCCTAATGAAATATAGTTAAGGTGAAATTCTGGCCCTACAATATGGGCAATGTTGATTGTTAGTCAACAACATAATCATGTAATATGAGTGAAAATTGGGGCCACATGGAAGATGGATACATACTTGATTCAATCAAAGCAATCTAAGCACACACCACATTCCTCCTCTTCAAATTCTCTTGATTTTAACTTCATCAAAGATTCTTCTCTATTTTTTTCAGGTGTATATGCCTCTTTTATTAGAAGACAGATACATTATTTACTCATCACTATAGAAACGGGCTAGATAGCCTCTCTAACAAGGTCTAATGGTTACCTTATTTCATTGATCAGGCCACCAACAATATATTGATCCTTATTATTAGTCGGCATGATATGATGAAGCCTAAATATGATGAAATCATTTCACCACTATTAGTATCTATTTCTTATTTGATATACAAATTAAAGATCAAACCAAGATAAGTGTTTACAATCTGCAATCTCAAATACTTTTTCAAAAATGGTGACTATAGATTAATCATGTAATGCCCCCATTTTTTATAGCACAATGGAGTATTCACTAGCCCTTGAGATCCCCATGGGTCCTAGTGGAGAACTAAATTAATTAATAGTGGGTTAATTTTGGCTTTAGTTATTTTATGTAATTAAATAAATTTGAAAGGATGACGGGGGACCAAAATTTTGGAGTAATTAAATATCTAATTATTATTTATGAGATGTAATTTGTCTATGTGGATCAAGAGGGAGCATATGATGAGGATAAGGTAGATGAGTTGTCTCCCTCAAAAATTATGGAAAGAAAGCAGCTAAAGCATAAAAAGAAACCTAAAGTAGAAAAAAACATGCAAAGCAAGAAAACACCAAGAGGGAGTGATGTTTCCAAAGTTTTGAAAACAAGGCCTAATAAAGATTACTAAAAGCAGGAAAACAAGAAAAAAGGATTCAAGAAATCTATAGAGGCTAATTTTATCTAGAGAGGGTGAATTCATGGATGCAAGTAAGTCCAATGCAATAGAGACTTGCCAAACAAGAATTCAACTCACCAAATATATTCTCTCCTAAAAAATTTTAATTATCATTTTATTATTTTCATGAGAGAAGTCTAGAAGGAAGGAAAAATCCATTAGAAGCTTATAAAAATAGGTTGATCACTCCATTTCACATCTTTTACTAGTGTTGACTCAAAATTGAAGATATTTTATGATTTTTGAGACTTGTCAAATGTGTCCCTTGTCACCAATTGGGAGATGTGCCCCTTAATTTGTCCAATGTATCTAGTTGAAGCAATTCATCTAATGATTGAGGAGTTGGACACCTTATCCATCTCATTGAGGTTATTGCAGCCATTAGGGTTATTTACAGGTATTCTCATGTAATTTTTAGGTTCCATCACAATCTTGGGTCGAATGATTTCTTGGGAGTTCAAGAATTGATAAGAAGAAACTACTTCTGAAAGCAACTTTCTATCCCCTCTTCTTTGTAATTCTTCCGATGTATTGTGGATCATATCATATATTAATTTCTTGTTTTTTTCAGCTGCTTAAATAGCCATGAAGTTTCATCATGTCTCCATCCATTCCATTTCTAGTCAATCAATCTATTGTTCCAATAGTGTTGAAGACTACACCAGTTTAGTGTATTTCTGCAATATTTTGTAATTGTCCATATGATTGATGGTGTATGTAGAGTTCATGAGTACTTGTTGATATATTTGTATCCATGAAATGTAAATGGTTTCCTCTTCAATCCAATTAGATTAATTTTCTTTCTATATGAAGTTTTATCTTTCTCTTTAATGAATTTCTACACCTATGCTAGTTTTAATGCTAAATCTAACCAGTTTCTGGAATGTATGTAGCTATCTAACCTCCACTACTCCAAATTTATTTCTGTGAGTTGTTTTGTTAGAAGACTCCAATTTGAGCCCATCCTAGGCCTTAGTATTGAAATTCGTGACCTTCCATTTTTGTTTGGATTTGCTTGGAAATTAACTAGTTCACCAGTCCAAGTCTTGCAATTGTCTTTCTAGCTTCCAAAATCTATCCAATTTGAGTCCAATATTTATTTTAGTGTTTGTATAGTAGCTTGGGTTTATATACATTCCATCCACTTCCTACTGCACCAAAATTAGTTGGGTTCCACATAAGTCCTGGGGCCCTTTCCTTGAAGCCTTTGGTTTATCCAAAAGAGTCTAACAAAGCGTGAAGCACCCAGATAATGTGTAGTTGTTAAAGTTGGGAGTCTGATTTAGGTTTCTACATAATATCCTAAGCCTTATCATATCCAAAACATATCCTTTTGAGTATGTTTTGTTGTGTCAGAGTCTCTGCTTTTAATTTCCTAGCCTCATACTAGTCAAACTTATTTAGTGTGCTTGAATCTCCATTTAGGTACATTAGAGTGGTATCAAAGCATGATTCTCTACACCTATGATATGAAATTATAAAGTTTCATTGCTCAATGAAGAAGGAAAATACTGGAACATGAGACTAGTACCAATAGTAGTTGAAGATGAAGACTGGGAGTAGTAGGAGATCGTCTATATTGATGGAGGATTACCACGAGGTTAGGATGGTTACTTTTGTGAGAAAGTGTACAATGAATACCAATGGGATGAACAACCAAAGGATAGATCAAAATAGGACTTAGCAAGGAACATATAAACAAGTAAAATCTTCCCTCATCACTATCGAGAGTATATTTCTTTGAGGGGAGAGATACGTGAGGAAATGCATTTCAAATATTGTTTTAAATGAAACTATGGATTTTTTCCCAAGGATGTAGATGAGGAATCATTTGAGGACATCAAACTATCAAGAAAAGAATCAAGTTGCCCCACTTCTTCAAGAAAATAAGAAGAAATGGGAATCGAAAGTGAAGCCTCATTGGATACCATTGTTTCTAGCATGAAGAAAAATTTTGGATCTTCTTCAAGTACATTCCATGGATCTTGATCCTAAAGATACCAAGGAGCAAGATACATCAATTCAATTAAAGGAGAAAAAGAAAAATACAAATCAAATTTCTTGTGAATCCAAGAGGAGAATGAGGTTGAAATTCCAGTCTCTTCGCAGTCACATGAGGATGTGGAGTAGAGTGAATCATTAATGGTATATTCGAGTCCTCTTGTGGACCATGATAGGGGGAACATCATGCCTGCATTAATCCACTCCATGCATATGATGAAGTTGAATCACAAAGGTATGATAACACTTTTTATTTGTAAAGTAGACATACTCCTTTGCTGCTATGGATTTTTTCCCAAGGACGTAGATGAAGAATCATTTGAGGACATCAAACCATCAAGAGAAGAATTAAGTTGTCCCACTTCTTCAAGAAAATAAGAAGAAAGAGGAATTGAAAGTGAAGCCTCATTGGATGCCATTGTTTCTAACATGAAGAAACTTTTTGGATCTTCTTCAAGGAGACATTGCAAGGATCTTGATCCTAAAGCTACAAAGGAGAAAGATCCAAATTCACTTGAAGGAGAAATACCAAAAGACAAATAAAATTTCTTGTGAAGCCAAGAGGATAATGAGCCCGAAATTCCAATCTCTACGCAATCACATGAGGATGTGGAGTAGATTGAATCATTAGAGGTATATTTGAGTCCTCCTATGGACCATGATAGTGGAAGAGCATGCTTGCATTAATCACTCCATGAATATGATGAATTTGAATCACAAAGGTATGATAACACTTCTTAGTTGTATAGTATACATATTCCTTTGTGTGACCATGAGGAAACATCCATTTCAAATGCAAATGGAGGAAGAAAATTTTGATTTTGATATTGAAAATGTAACTGTTAAATATGTCTCCATGAAAATGGAGGAATACAATTGAAGGGCCAAAGTAATATATATGAGATCACATGAGTTGCATGAATCCCCATGTGATGTACCATTGTGTGGCTTAGGGAACCAATTCTTAGTCACTGAAGATAATATATTGCAAGTGTTTGTTAGATCGGGTGGTGCACACAAAATTATTGAAGATATTATGTGGAGGAATCAGTTGGAGGAAAGGAAAATAGGAATTGTTTAAGGTGCCACTAGTGTCCAATTTTTCATCGTAAAAGAATCATTGGAATAGATGAAATAATCCTACATGCAACTATTCATGGATCGAGATCTTACACTCAAATATGCATAATAAAATTTCGTGGAGGTAGAGCAGGTACACATGGAGTTGGAGGGATCGCATCCTTCCCCTTTCACCATAACCATTCACACATATATGGCTGGTATCACTCATTCTTTGATGGAGGAACCTCATGACATGTTTGAATATGAAGAGGAATCAAATTTGCAAGTGTTTTAGAAAATCACTTCCGTGGAGGATGCAATCCAAGCACTTGATTTGATGCAAAAAGATCATGATTTTCCCTTAAGGGTGTAAGATTTTGTTATACAAGAGGTGGTTGATTACATTTCACATGAACCAACAAGTGAAAGTATTTATTCATTCATGAATTGGGTGGATAAATACATAACAACAATGGAAAGACAAGGGTGTGCAAGACTTGCTCAAATTGTAATGTCACATCCCCTCCCATCAATTTGACCGACAGAGGGAACATGAATGATGTATGAGGTGCTAAATTTCACCCCCAAAGGCCATATTATGAAATTAATTAACATGTAAATAGGTGTACAAATGCAACAATAAAATACACATCGAAAAATAAATTCATTTCACAAATACAACGTGCATATATTAGCATATTCATCACATGCATAACAATAAAATCATGCGCTAGGATGGAATCATCCTCATGATATGCACAAGAATCCAAATGAATAATTCAAACTAGATGATTTTATTCAATTCAACATAATTAGGTAATCATCCATAACATGGAAATTCTTATTAAACATAAACAACAGTATACACTTATCTTTAATTGAAGTTGTCCAAGCAACTAGTTATGGAAGAGCAATGTTCCACCCAACCGTAGGTATTTTTCCAACCTATATTATTTCAGCTGAGAGACCACCCCCAATATGGGATATGTATCCACTAAGGAGGAACTATTTAGGCTCATTCACAGTCATATGAACACACATTCATGCTAAGCCAACACACAACTTGGTTTATCAAGCATGCAGGGAGACAAGGAAGGATAAGTCTAAGACAGTGAGATTAACCACAGAGATATAGGAGCCTCAATTAATCTTGTCTATCCTTGGCATCCACAATACCTACCACACCCAACACAAGGAAGGTCCCCTTTTCTATTACACGGTCCCTCAGACGGCTCTTCCCTCTAGTGCTCTTTAGGGTGGGCATAGAAAGGTCCAAGCTGATAAAGCTTCATAAATTCTTACCTTTATTAGGCTTAGAAAGAAATCCCAACCTCTGATCTCTCTCTTAATTCATTTCACTATGGGATCTTCTTGAATTTCCAGATTTCTAGTCATGTGAATCTCAACCATGAAATTTAACTCTCAGGCTTTCGATTATAGGTCTTCCTATGAATTGGTTGGCTCTTCGCACTCTTAATTTCACCTCAGGGTTTATATCTATGGATTTCCCACTGGTTTTCACTATCCATATGAGTTTTTGGGCATTCTAGACACTCTAAAACATGGTTTATTTTTTGTTATGGTTTCTGCAATTTTTCACAGCTAAGGATTGCATAACAAGATAAGAATTGATGTCTGGTTGTTCCACCGTGGAATGGGGATGATGGAGAACCAATTACCTTGAGGGAAATTGGATTCTTGTTTAAGTTAATTAATCTCACACTCAACCATACGAAATTATGGGTTTTTCCCATTCTCCATTAATTCATGAGCAGATTATCAGCTACCTTCTTACAACATAATTAAATATCAACAAGGGAAGTCAAGTTGGGTTCTCAAGATGATACTTGGAAACAATGGATTCATTACCCCAACTCCTCACCTCTCCCTATTGGATACACACACACCCTCATTTTAGATGATTCCATAGCAATCTCTTTGAATTTTATTCACATTATAAATATTTACATGCCTTTACAATTTTCCATGGCTTACTAACACATGGCTCACAACTATAAAATACCTTCCTTTAAAAACAAGTATTCACTAGGGGGGCCTTGGCCTTGAGCTCCACGCTAGGAATAACACACCACATATACGCAATATTTACATATCAATCCAATATTTATCAAGGGTAAAAATGGGGGCATTACGTTCCCCCTGCCCTTAGAACAACATTGTCATCAGTTTTCTCAAAAATGAACAAAAGTGGGTATCCATCTTTCATGGAATCCTCCAACTCCCATGTAGCCTCATCGAGACCAAGGTGCTTCCATTGCACCTTTACTTGTCTGGTGGACTGGTTTCAGAGCAATGTTACGTTTTTGTTTAGGATGTGCATAGGTTCCACTTGGAACTCTCCCTTGGGTTCCACTTGTATCACATTCCAATCAATTATGTGATTAGGATCATGTTCAAATTTCTTAAGCAAGGAAACATGAAAAACATTATGATCTTTAATGTTAGCAAGCAATGTAATCCTATATGCAACTGGCCTTATTCAATCAAGGACTTCAAATGTCCCACAATATCTTGGTTCCAGGTTGACACAACTTCCCAACTTTAGGGAACTTTTCCTTGGATTTACTCTTAAATAAACATGATCTCCAATTTTAAATTCCTTGTGCACTCTTTCCAAATCTGCATAACACTTTTGACTATCCTGGGATGACTTTAAATTATGCCTGATCTTAACAATTTATTGTTCCATTTCCTTAAGAATTTTTATCCCAAGCACTATCTTGCTCACTGGACTATCCCAATTCACTAAAGTTCGGCATACCTTTCCATATAATTCCTCAAACGAACTCATTCCCAATGATGCTTGATGTCCATTATTGTATGCAAATTCTACCAAGTGTAGGTCATCCTCCCACAGTGGATGGCTTATCCATCACATAAATTGTCAACATATCTTCAAGAACTTGATTTACCCTCTCAATTTGTCCATCTGTTTGAGGATGATACGTTGTACTAAAATTCAACTGAGTTCCCAATTCATGAAATAACCATTTCCAAAACTGGATGTGAACTTTGCATCTCAATACAAAGCTACTGCTTTGGGTAATCCATGCAATATGGATCTTTTCTTCATGAATATATTCGTTATTTCACTTGTTTTATGAGTGGAGTTGGATGGAATACAATGAGTTTCCTTTAATAGCTTGTCCACCACAACCATAATTGAATCGTTCTTACAACTAAGGAATATCCTCATTTACCATGATGTACCCTTAGTGAAGACATTCTATCCCAAACAAGTTAGTTTGTATACATTTCCCATTTTATTTCAATCATGTAATGACTATAACCCTGAAATATACTTTACTCAGACACATAACACTTTCATCCACATAGAGGAATGTCAACGATAAAATGCAAAGTTCGTATGTGATAAGCAATTTACTAATTTTTATGCTATCAATCTATCACATTTCCTTTATTCAAAATCCAATTAAACATCCTTTGAAGCCTCAATGACTTAACTATCAATAATTAACCAAGGATATAATTATTCATTCAATTCCAGTATTGACACACACAATGAAACAAAAGCATATTTTAAATTCTCATTCAAAACATTATGTATATCTGACGATTTCTCATTTAATTAACTCGCATTCAACATGAACAACATACACATTTTGTTCTTTCACATAACAAGATATATATTCAATGCATAGTTAATATAAAGCTTTGGGTACTTATTTGAATTCAAGATAACTAGAAAATGGCTTCATGGCAAGCACACTCCGCCCAACCATAGGAATTATTGCTCATATATCTCTCATCAGAAACACTACACCCGAGCTAAGACTCATGCATTCACTAATTAGATTATTCACCAGTTACAGGGTTCTCAGAATTCTCACTTGGAAATTAGGATAATTGGCTCACAACCAATTCCATGTCAAACAATTCAATTCATTCCCTTAACTTTCTTCTGTCAACAAAACAGTGAAACACATCACTGTTCACAGTGCTCATAATTCTACCAAGTTAATTGCACGCACTATTTTTTGTTTCACTAGAGAAACTAGAGGCAAACATGGACATAGCTACAACAACTATTACACTATAATTTGACTCGCAAGTTCACATTTGAGCCATTAGGATTTCAACCAACCCAAAAACTACTAGATAACAAAACAAAAGTAAGGTTCGCTTAGGTTCCATACATAATTCCACAGTTGAACTAGCAATTTCAGTTATCATTCTCCTTCTTGTTCATTTTAGTACATTTTCCCTACTTCTCTCTCTGTCCTTCTCTTCGGTTTCCTCCACACTCGACTTCCCTCTTTGTGTTCTCCCACAGGTTTTTGGCCCGCAATCCCAATTCCTTATTTTTGCATGAGACCTCCCTTTCCCATGAGCAGCATGTCAAAGTATTTAACTCCCCCTGAATCACCTTTTAACACACAATTAACTCTTAAATCATGTTTAAGGTTAATTAAGGATGTTTAGGGTCACTTAAGGACACAAGGTCTTATTTTAGGTTCTCAAGGTTAAAACAAGTCATAGCATACCCCCCTAGGCCATCTACAACCCCCTTACCATCTCTCTATTAAACATAGCTTCATAATTAAATTCATTTCCTTCATTTAAATCCAATTTGTGCAACAAACTCAATAGTTTCCTATTTTTTTCGAATAATACCATGGAGTTAAACAGTTTCCCAAGCCATTATCCTGCCAGATATACCCTTCCTTTAACAACTTTGGCTCAAAAACAAAGCCTAGCTGCTGCATTGTAAGAAACAATTTAATTTTACTTGGGAAAATAATATTGTAGGCAACAATTTGTTGTAGATTATTTGTTTCACAGTTGCTTCACTCTATGACATCTCTAAATGCCCTGATGCAAGAAGTATGTAGTAAGAAAATAGATCACATGCATGATGCACTCTCATTCTGTTTGAAGGACTTGCCAACATCAATCACAAACCTATATTTCACATATCCCTTCTCCAGTTGCTTTGTTGCAGTGTTGACATAATCTACATAAATATTCTGAATCATGCAAGATATATTATGTTCACCGCAGAAATTCAACATCTCTTGCGTCTCCTTAATAGCCCATATCAGAATTCCCCCAACAAGCCGCCGACTGGATCAAACAGACTCAAAATTTCAGTACCTCAGCTACTGCCATAATCAAAATGTTGTTCAAAGAGCAATCAAGAATATAAAAAAATCCTAACAAAATTTACATAAAACAAATTCTCACTAGATATGACTGCAATAGGAGAAAACTGCATTGGCTTTCTCGCTAGACCAACCATGACGAGTTTTCCATTAGTTTTGAGTAAGATAAGAAAGAGTTCTAAGGGATGAGTAGCATATATCGTATCGAGTATGTAGTCTAGAGATTTTGCTGCACCCTGAGAAAGAGATAAGCAAATTGAGAATCCAAGAAAGGCATTCCCTGAAGATTTCTATTATCCAGATAACCAGAAAATCTAATGATCCCACACAATTTGGAGAAAGCATATCAGACAAGGAATCCTTGACAATGACAAATTTTGGATCACCAAGATTCATCCTCACAAAAAACATATGTTTGAAGGCCTCAATTGTATGGTGTAGGCCCAATATGCCTTGTGTTGCATCAGGTGTTCTATAGCTTCCAAGAATGTTGGGAGTCTGTCATAAACATAAATGAATGTTGATATGTTCTTTAAATAACCAGCTACTATGGAAAGGAAATATAGTTGGATCGGTGCATCTTGGCGTGGATGTGTTATAGAGGTGCAGAAGTAACAAACTCAGTTCATTGGCGTGGAATAATTCATTATATGCCGATGTCGTGGGTGGGAAACAAAAGAAACATGCAACTGTGTAAATAAGTACTACTGACATATTAGAGGCATGTGGAAGTAGGTACTTACTAAATTTAGCCCTGCAGCTCCAAAAGAAGGAGGTGGCATTCCCAAAACTGTATATCCCATTTCCTCCACTGAAATAGGATCCATGAATTCCACTTTATAGTTCTGTATATCCTCAAAAGAAGGGATCCCATCGGCTGCTTGCACTTCTGCTACTAGTCTCCTTCCAATAGTACCATTGTAAAAGACACTTGGTCCAAAATCAGAAATGGCTTGCAATGTCTCTGCCAACTTCTTCTTATAGCAAGTATCACCGGCACTTAGGAGTTTCCCATTGACTGTAAAAACTCCTCTTAGACCTTTGTCAGCCATAATTGCTTTTTTATGTTTTTTTAATGTTTGAGGCAAGATAAGGAGAAATGGAAAAGCCCTTGCCTGCCAATTTAACTACAGGCTAGATAAGCCTCTTCCAAGTCAATTTTCCATGTTGTGTCCATGCTAGATGGATCCCTGCAAGCTCACCTAGTACACCTACTGATAGAGGGCCAATATTTTTGGTTGCATGATTTTTGGCATACATGTCCTAAGTAAAAGGGGCAAATAAAATAGTAAGTATGGTACAACTATAAGGATAAAAAGGTGTTTCATGGAGAAAGTTAGACTAATCATATTATTGAAATGACAAACAAGTATTAGACAATCAAAAGTATAGGTAAATAATATAACAACACAGACAAATTTTGCACAGTTAAATTAATGTGTGTGATTTTTTCTAAGGTTGTCGAAATAGCAGAATAAAATGGATATTTTAATGGAAGTAGAAAGTGGCAAGAAGTCAGTTTCGGGACTCATTTTGAAAACTATTATCCCTTTTTCCTTTAGGATTTTTCAACTGTAGGTCCTGTGCTTATTAGATGCCTCACATTCTAGCTAGGCTTGAAGGATGCAAGCAACTAAGCTACAAAGAATACAATCAATGTTTAAGTCAGAGGAAAAATTTTCAGCTGTATTACTGCTTATTGGCAAGGATATAGATGCTATGTATTATCCTTCGAAAAACCACTATCTCTATAATGTACATATTATTTTCATCCTATGTCTTAAAAGAATTACCAACTTATGCAAGATTTAAACAATACTATTATTTCTCCAATTTAAAGGGTTTAGCAACTGTAGCGAGCTATCAAGAGGAAATTGATTATAGAAGAGAAACAAAGAGCAAGCAATTATTTCAAATAGAACGTTGGAAGTAATTAGGATAAATGTAAGAATGAACACTGTAATATAAAAACATAAAGACTCATGAAGAATGTTATTTCTAAGGTTTAGGGATTTGACTAGCCTTGACTCCTGTTTATCTTGACTAGAATTTTAGTCTGAACCATTAAAATTCATTTATACATGAAAATATAGCTGATCATAAAGCAGAGTTATTAGGAAGTAATTTGATGCATTCCATGGTGAAGATAATTTAATTCTAAAGGTATTCTTTTAATCTAGTTTAGAAAAACTCTCCACGTGATGTGCTACTGGATGTTGACCAGAGTTCCTACTGTTGTGTAAGGTTCAAGACCCAGGTAGAAAGATACCCCGTCCCAACAAATGTACTTGGAAAATAGAATCTAACTAATATATTATGATTGATAAGAGTGAATGAATTGTGTGAATAGAATTCAATCATGTAAGAATTCCTAGACAAATGTAATCAACATGACCATGCTAAAAGGGATGAAGTGAACTTCTGAAGGAACAAGAATAATGAAAATATTGCATGATGGGTTGGAACTCTGAAATGGCACATAATTTCTCTATGCTTTCCCTCAACATCTTATCTCATCTACCATATGCTTTCCCTACCTAATACATTGAAATAAAAAATAGATGATATCCAAGATCTCTCTTCCACTCAACAAATTTTTGTATAATTTGATGGCTGAAATCATCCTTTTATCAAATTCTGGGCTAAATTCAAAATACTGATATCAATCAGAATACTATATTTGGGAGAAATTCTAACATTACTATATTTGGAAGAATTTTACTATATTAAGAAATTCTAACATTATTATTATTGATACACTTTACTTTTAATTTTGTAAAATATAATTTTGATGTGACAAAAAAAGATTGATAACAATGAACACAAGCTTGCATCTGCTTCTGGTCTTTGCTGATGAAAAAATGACCTGCCCCTAAAGATTCTCTAGCTTATTTTTCTTTAGTAGGAGACGTGCTGATAACTGTAACTTTCAAGCCAAAATCCTTCCCAAACTTCACAACCATGTGCCCTAAACCACCAAGACCTGCCACTCTGAAGCTCTTTCCAGGCTTTGTCATCTGGAAGTATCTCATTGGGTTGTAAACAGTTATTCCCGCACACAACAATGGTGCAGCGGAATCAAATGGAAGATTGTTTGGAAATGTTGAAAATGAAAAAAGATACATCTAATCAAATGCATTATGAGACTTTTTCCAACAAACATGATATTAAAAGGGAAGCACATAGGAAGGAAAATTGGAAAAAGACACATGGGGTAGGTGAGAATAAGAAAAATCCTGCTACATCCCTGATATCGTATGTTGCTCAGTGCTAGCCAAAAGCGGAGCTGTCTACTCCTGTAGCGAACAACCCCTTCCTACCAGTAGCTTAACGAAATTCAGATCTAGGGGGTGTGGTTGATTGGAAATGAATACCTAAGCGTAATTCTGGCCTCCTTGGTCCACTGTGGTTGATTGGTGGTGGAGGTCTGAGTCCACTCATTGGGGGCAGGTACTAGTTTAAATTCCCAAGCTATCCATAAGTTGCCACGCATAGAAGGTTTCACTTGAACTGTGCATCTTAATTTGGGAGACATATGCAAAGCATTTTCTATTTCCCTAATATTAAGTTTAAATCTACGTGTTTTGATTCTTAAATTGGCTTTCATTTCTAGATACTCAAATTTCCAATGCAAGCACAAGTTTGTGTGTCTTTTTGTGTATGTCCAAATATCATTAGAAAATGAAAATAAAATTTGCATGTTCTCATGTTGAAACTCTACCTATATCTAATCAGAAAGATCTAGTCAAACTAATGCATTAAAATTACAAGTTGAGTAGTCAATCTTTTGGATTGTTGCAGATTTAGGTCCTGCCACCCAGAAGGTGAAACCCAAAGGAAGTATGCATGTACAACTCAAAAGTGTCGATAAACAAGAAACCCTATAGAATATGCCTATAAACTAATGCCATCTTGAAGGGGCATCCCAAAAGTAGTATTTAATCACTTGGGGACTTTTATAGCATATAGTGAGCATTGAGAACTATCATTATCATGGATGGACACTGGAAAACCTAGAATGCCCAAGTAATTAAACGTATGCTCAAAATAGAGCAGATTTGCCTTGATTGTGTGTGGCTATACTCATTGTCTAGTATTGATTCCTTTTTCAGCTGGGTAAATTTTCTTTTTATAAGCAAATTAGTGGATTTTTCCATCCCTTGCTTCCTTCATTATACTTGAACGTTACAAATTTCCTTGGTGTCATTCATCTTTGGCATTGCACCATCAGACATGCATTGGATTTAAAGGTTGCTGAAATACATAAAATGGTTTCCATAGTGAAATTGGATATAATCTGACAGCGTAGCAGACTAGCAGAAATGAAGGGAACTTCAAGAAACATTGACTGGAACAGGAATGGATGTTCTTCATCTTTTGAATATGACAAATACAAGTTTTCCTCTATTATGGGAATTGACCGACATGAGGAACTTTTTAAGATAAACATGATGGAAACAAATTGTGACATGTTGGCTGCTCATGCACCCACTTTCCATAAGATTTCTGTAATTAGAATTCAAATAAGCCTATTTCATCCATAATTTTGTTAGCTTCAAGTGAATTGTATCCTCAAGCAAGCTAACACATATTTGGAAACAATTCTAGAGTATGATCACAAAGTGTACCTTCAAAACTATAGTAGGAGACATTGAAGATAATGGTCTCTTATTAGGTTTGATGAAATTTGCTAGAGCCAGAGGAATCCTGTCTAGAGAAATCTCTATAGGTGTGGAGAAGTTAGCCATTTCATTATTAAATACAATGCATGTAGAAGGAGAGAGCATAAGGGCTCCAAAAGGGTAATTCACTTTGGAGGTTATGGACACTACATTTCACTCACTATCAACATTGCAAAAATAACTGGTACCATGGTCATACCATGGTCTCTAAGTTGGTTCCAGCTGCAAAGAAAACACAAAACTTTAGCAAAACTGAAATGATTTCATTCAATTTTACCGGTGAACTACTAAATTTTCTCCACTGTAGCTTTAATTACAAGCATATGGAAGGGAAAGGTTTAATCTATCTACAGCTATAACTAATATGTCCTGATTTGGGTGAAAGAAACAATCAAGTTCTTACTTGTATCCATAGTACTCTAATGGAAAATTCGTGTTGTCAAATATTTTACTTTTAATTTTAAAGAAAACTTTGGAGAAAGCATATCAGACAATGAATCCTTGATATTGACAAATTTTAGGTTACCAAGATTCATCCTCACAAAAAACATATGTTTGAAGGCCAAAATTGTACGGTGTAGGCCCAATATGCCCTGTGCTGCATCAGGTGTTCCATAGCTTCCAAGAATGTTGACAACCTGTCATAAACAAAAATGAATGTTGATATGTATTTAAATAACCAACTACTATGGAAAGGAAATCTAGTTGGATCGGTGCATCTTCACATGGATGTGTTATAGAGGTGTAGAAGTAACAAACTAATTTCATTGGTGTGGAATAATTCACTATATGCAGATGTGGTGGGTGGGAAACAAAATAAATATGCAACTATGTAAATAAGTACTACTAACATATTAGAGGCATGTGGAAGTAGGTACTTTCTAAAATTAGCCCTGCAGCTCCAAAAGAGGAAGGTGGCATTCCCAGAACTGTATATCCCATGGTCTCCACTGAAACAGGATCCATGACTTCCACTTTATAGTTCTGCATATCCTAAAAACAAAGGATCCCCTCAATTGCTTGCACTTCTCTACTAGTCTTCTTCCAATGGTACCATTGTAAAAGACACTTGGTCCAAAATCAGAAGTGGCTTGCAATGTCTCTGCCAACTTCTTATTGTAGCAACTATCACCAGCACTTAACTATTGGATGTTTCCAACCCCCAATGAAGGATTTATTATGTGCATTGTACTGCCCACCAACTAGCCTCCATGCATAGTTTGTTTAATTATGCGAAGACAATAGCCCTTACAGAAAATCAATTTTCCATTACATAACCACAAGCCGGTAAATACTTCAGTCGACACTCACCCCTGGCTCTTGGATGGTGGGGGTGGATCTCGCCCTCCTAACAACTAAACATAGCGTAGTGGAACCAAATTGGGCATTTATATTGGACAATTATGACAACCTTAGCATGGAAAGCTTGTTGAGAGGCCTCCAACCATGTAGTCGGTCGATACGTATCAACTTGTGCCTATAACCACTAGTATATTTTATTGACTCTTCTCCTATAAAGAGGATGGGAAGTAATATAAAGAAGCGAATATAAGGATAGGATAACCCAGACCTTGTCCTCTAAGATACCCTACCAAGGAACTGTAAGAGAAGTTTCCCATTGAATGTAAAAACTTCCCTAAGACCTTTGTCAGCCATAATTGATTTTTTATGTTTTTTAATGTTTGAGGCAAGATAAGGAGAATTGGAAAAAACCTTGGCTACCAATTTAATTATAGGCTGGACAAGCCTCTTCCAAAATTGAGGCGGAATTGATACATTCAAGTTCCCATGAAACAGAGGAAAAACAAAGAAAAGAAAGGATCCCAAATCCGAACAGAAGTAAGAAAGAGAAATAAAGTTACAAACCCACCTAAAGAAGGCATCAAGGAGAATTAGGCCAAAGCACTAGGTCTGCAAACTTTACAAAAGAAATGGTACCCATAAACCAACTGATCCTTGAAGAACCCTCATTCTCAAAGGGAATCTTAAACCACATCCCGAGACTCCATTGAATCCTGAGTGCAGAATCCACAGACTTGGCTTTAACACAGAACTCAGGACTACTGGCATGGGGATAATAAACGACCTCAAAGGGCTATCCAGAGACCACCAGGGTACAAGTCTCGATCATGGATTTGGTGCTAACTCTACCAATCCCTCTACTCCAAACCCAAAAACACTGCAAACCCACCAAAACGAGAAAAACCTTATGCGTACCCTCCTCCAACATTGCAAACCCACCAAAACCATAAATGCATATGGCAAAGGCACGACAAATTTTTTCAATAAAAAAAGCCTCAGTGGATGGGAGGTTGAAAAGATGAAGAACATCCATTCCTGTTCCAGTCAATGTTTCTTGAAGTTCCCTTCATTTGTGCTAGTATGCTATGTTATCAGATTATGTCCAGAAGATGAAGAAACCCACCACAAACCCACGACCAGAAAAAGGTGAAAAAACACCCTCATTATCCAGAAAACACGATGTTGAAAACCCAAGGACCAACACTGCTACACACTAGAAAAAATGCCCTCATTTTCCAGAACACGATGGTGAAAACCCAAGGACCAACACTGCTACGCACTAGAAAAAATGCCCTCATTTTCTAGAAAACACGATGGAAAAAGCCTAAGGACCAACACTGCTACGCACCAAAAAAAATGCCCTCGTTTTCTAGAAAACATGATGGAGAAAACCCAAGGACCAACACTGCTACGATTTGAAAAAATGCCTTCCTTATCCAGCCAGAAAACATGATGGAGAAAACCCAAGGACCAACACTACTACGATTTGAAAAAACGCCCTCGTTATCCAGAAAACATAGGATGTAGAAAACCCAAGAAAAAACAATGGAGAAAACCACAGGAAAACCATATGCAACATACGCAGGGTGCACGCAGACACCATGCAGGCTTATGGTGGAAACCCTATGCAGCATACGCAGGGTGCACGCAGGCTTATGGTGGAAACCCTATGCAGCATACGTAGGGTGCACGCAGGCTTATGGTGGAGCACTGGAGCACTGGTGAAGGGCGTAGGCAGGATTGTGGAATAAAATATCCCCCAACATATTGCATATTTATATAGTTAAAAAAAACCTCTTTTAACCCCTAATATACCACCAATATATTGCCTTGTAATTTTTTTATTTTTAACCCCCCCAATATGAATGGACGTGATATCATATTGGTCCCTAGGTGACGCCCCCATGATGAACGATTAAAACAGGTTGCAAGAAGGCACTTTCAGCAATTGTTTCAGAAGGATGGAACCTCTAATGGTGAAGTGTCAGCAGATTTTTTGCCTAATGTTCCTTCTCTAGTTAGCTTAGAGTGTAACGAAGGTATAATGAAACCCTTCTCTGAAAAAGAATTTTTGGACGTCATCTGGGCAATGGAGCCGGATAAAGCTCCTGGGTTGGATGGGTTTTCTTTCCATTTTTATAGAGCCTGCTAGAAAATTATCAAATCAGATCTATTCTGCATGGTGACAACCTTTCAAAAAAAATCTAAAGTGGGGGGGTGTACTAATTCTACATTTCTTGCTTTAATCCCAAAGGAAGTTAATCCTACCAGTTTCGATAGGTTTAGACCTATTTCGTTTTGTAATGCATCCTACAAGATCCTTTCCAAACTGTTAGCTAATCGACTCAAGATCTTGTTAGGAAAGTTGATCTCTCCTCTTCAGGGGGGTTTTGTAAAAGCTAGGAATCTAGTTGACAATGTAATTCAAGTCCAAGAAGCCCTCCATTCAAGTTTCCGAAGGAAGGAGAAAGGAATGTTAATCAAACTGGATATGAAAAATGCCTTTGATCGAGTAAAGCTCTCCTTTCTCTACCAAGTCCTTCTCTCTTTTGGATTCAACACTGAGTTTGTTAATGATAAAACGTGTTGTACAGATAGGCCTTGGATTGCGCCTCTAGTCAATGGTAGACCTTCAAACTTTTTCCAAGCATCAAGAGGACTCCACCGAGGACGTCTGCTGTCACCTTTTCTCTATATCTTGATGGATGAAACTCTTAGCAGAAAACTTATTGTCGAAAAAGAAGCAAGTTAGATTCTAGGCATTAAGATTGCAAGGGGAGTGGACCCAATAAACGATGCCCTCTTTTTGAATGATTCTCTCCTTCTAGGAGGGGCCTCATTAAAGGGTGCTCGGGCCTTTAATGAAATTCTTCAAAATTTCTGCCTAATTTCAGGAGCTTTGATCAACAATAAAAAAAGTGATGTTTATGGTTGGAACGTAGATCATTCGGCAATCCTTCGGATAACAAATTCCTTGGGTTTCCCTGGTTTTGATAAGTGGGAGAAGATTAAATACCTTGGATTTCCTCTAACTCTTAGATCAAGCCCTCCTTATATTTGGCTCGAAGTTATAGCTAAGATAAAATCCAAACTTGCTTCTTGGAGTGGACAGTGGTTAACCAAGGCTGGAAAATTGATTTTGATAAAGGTTGTTCTTTCAACTCTTCCAATCTTTCAATCCTCTTTGATGCTTGCTCCGAAGTCTATCACATCTTAGATTTCCAAACTTTTGCGAGACTTTCTTTGGAATGGCAGTAAAAGAAACCAGAATAAGATGCATCTGGTGAGTTGGGATATTCTTAAAAGACCTATTTCAGAAGGTGGATTGCAAATTCGTGATCCTGGATTGGCTAACCTGGCGTTGGGAGGTAAACTCATTTGGCAGCTATATGCAGAGAAAAAACACCCAGTTAGCAAGATCCTTTGGATGAAATATCTAAAGAGAGGTTCTTTGAGAAATTTAACAAATTCAAATACTCCCATAGGTACAACTATCTGGAATTTATGTATAAAAGGAATCGGCAATTTTAAGCAACAGCTCTATAGAATCCTTGGCAATGGGAAGAGGATCCTTCTATGGGATGATTAAATTTCAGGAAATTCTCCTCTTTCCTCTATCAACTCATTAGAAGAGATTAAACATTGTACACTTTATTTTATTTTTTTAATGTTTTGAGTACATATACTCCTCCTTCAAAGATGTTTTTGTCTAAATTTTTCCCTTCATTAGATAAATAATTATCTTCCCATAGTAATATATATATAAAGAAATTGTTAAAACTACACATTTACATAGGAAATAAAAAAAAATTAACTACATAAAAATTGAAATAAATTGCCCACTATTAAAAAATAAATAAAAGAAGAAATAGAGAATGTGTACCTTTCATTACATATATGCATTGGGAAGGCACAATGGTTATGTGCATGAAAAATAGGTGGTGGGTGTTTGAATATGAAAATGGATGAGTAATTTGTGACTTATCACAAATTGAAATAGTTTATTTTTCATACCCACACTTAACAATTTGGAAGTTGTTATTTAAGCACCAACTTGTTTGTGTTGGTTTTTGGAAATCAATGACCATAAGAAAGGAAATAGGAATGCCGAGCTATAAAATGCAGCCCCAAGTTATGCTGAGAGATCATTGGGAATTTTTTGTTATACAACTAGTCTTCCAATTGAATTTATGATGTACAACTTCTCACACTTTAATGGAACTTATTCAAATGTATACATGTTAATACCTTGGAAGAAACATTAACCACCCAAAAAAAATGTTTTGGGAAAAAATCTTTCTATGAAATAAGATGGTTAAAAAACAAATCGGATTTGAGGGACAAAATGGCTAGTAATGAGCATTTTACCCCTCGTATTTCAACCTTGATCCTAAGTCATATCACACTGACTATAACCCGAAGGAGATGAAGACACAATACCAGTTTTCCCAAGCCACATGACAAACACTTCTACATATGGGATGGAATAATGCACAACATTGTTACAGAGTTATGAACAAAGTTAAAAAGCATAGGTTGATGGGTCGTTGAGTGGATGCCAACCAGGTCTAGAATCAGAGGACCAACAGAAGACTATAAACGAAAGACTATAAATAAGCAAAAGATAGTCACAAACACTCTTCGCTAACAAATTCCCACTACTAGACCGACACATACCCAATCATGGTCGGTGGTATCTTCACCAAGATGATGAAAAAGGTGGAATCCTCATAGGTGGTGGACATGGTGGATTCAGGCATAGATTTTGATGTTTCACAGAACGTTTTTCCAAGATAAGAGCATAGTTGATAGTGGATTCAAAATTCAAAATGTAAAAAATGATCAGAATCTAATCGATACAATTGTCAATTTGATGTTTTTGTGGGTGAATAACCCGTAAAAAATTATTAATATGTCTTTACTATAAGATAAATAATTGGTCAAAATTATTAATATGTGTTTATAGTAAGATAAATAATTGTTCCAAATTATTAGCATCTATTTATTAATAGATGTTATGTATAAGTTAAATCATACTGCATGGTATAGATATACATATATCTGACATCTAGCGTAATGCAACCGTGCTAGTAAAAATTACATTGACAAAAAGAGCTTTTATTTTCATTATGAATTTTTAAATTATTGCGTTGAGGCGCATTCTATAGCCCGGTAGAAAGGATATGTGTAACTCCTTCCGTGCTCATGCCAGAGCTAACACATATACTTTATAAAAAATAAAAAATGAATTCTAAAAAATAATATTTCGACTTGAATTAAATTTAAAATATTTAGAATTAATAAATATAAAACTAATAAATTAAAACCATAAACATTGCATTACACACTTCTTCAACATTTTCACTCTAAAAAAAGGTTTACACCTCGAGAGATTTAATACCTCTTGATACTTATTAAAATAGTTAAAAACACTTGTTTTACTTCGAAATTTATTCTATTATTTGTTTTACTTCGAAATTTATTCTATTACTTGTGATTTTATATATCAAATAAGAGGATCTTTGAAAAGTCAGACTTATTATTGAGTAAATAGATTAAGAGGATCTTTTAAAATCAAATTCGTGGAATCCTTGTTTTGCCATCATCGCCTACCATTTAACATCATGATTATACATCGAAAATCAAATCGTAAATTACTATAGTATAACAAGAGATTTGGCATTTCTGAGAAAGGAAAAATGGTATCCATGTTTTAGCATCATTGCCAAGTCCAATCACAGTTACTTCTCGTTTAGAGTCACATTGTTACTTGAAGTTTCCACTAACCTGCTTTGCATTACCAAAAAGATTTGGGAGTGTCGACGAACCTGTTTTGAATCGCCATTTTATATTTGTTTCTCTATATTCAATACAGATAATATTTAAATACAATAATTTTATTTTATGTATTCTTACCTTCGTTTAGTCTTATAAAATGGTACAATAATTTTGAAAATTTTCAACATGGAAAGTTTAATAACAAACTGAAATTAAAAATAATCCTCCAAATTAAATCATTGGTTAGAATCTACTATTCCTATGCAAATTCGTAAACAATTTCATATCTGATTCTTTTTGCAGACACAATTTTTCTTACAATTTGGTTAAACAAAGTTTTGAAAATTAAATTGCTTGGTTTAAAAAAAAATTCTATCACTGGATTTCATGCACCACATCATGTTGATGACATGTGATTTGACACCGAAATGTAAGGACCACAAATACTTGATATAAAGAAAATAGGATCATTTTCCTAATTTTTTTAGATCATATAAAGTAAAGTAGGATCATTGGTGTTTGTTTTACTTTTCAACTAAAAATAAATAGAAGAGTATAAATTCTTATTAAAGGTTATATGCAGGGCATTTTACAGACAACCGTATCGAAAAAGAAGAAAAAAAGAATAAGCTAAAAAAAGTTCTTGATGGGCAAAGGTGCTCATCGCATGCACTTCGACATTTCTGCATCACATTCACTGGAAAGGAGTAGACGCGTCACGCGTGGTGGTAAATTGGAAAATCGCATCACGACACTCACACATATTCGACAAATGTGGCAGTGCCGGATCCGTGCTTTCGCACTTTCGTAGCACTGACCGAGACTTCAACCCCTTCATCCGCGATCTCTATAGTACCATTTCTTCTGTATAAACACAGTATCTCCATTGTCATTAACCATTTTGTGGCATTGATCTCTATAGTGGTCCCATTTCTTCTATACAACACGGTATCCTTCCAGCCACATTTTCATTGTTTCTGTCTATCAATCCATTCATTCTGTCTATCCATTGTTTCTGTCTATCCATCCACTTTCAATGGCAGAACCAACGGCCACCCCTCATCACCATGACTTTGCTTCCTCCTCCACGACCTCTTGTTCTGCGTCTACTTCTCATGTCCACCATGACATATTCATTAACCTTTGTGGTCAAGACCCAGGCGCCTGCTCCTTCGCCACTGCTCTCTACAACCAACTTATTTCCCTTCGATTGCAAGTTTTTCTCCACAAGCTGGAATACATGGTTGAAGAGGAGTTTACTTCTGAAATAGAAGCGGTTATTTCACAAGCCTCTGTTCAGATCGCCATATTTTCTCCAAACTATGCTCAATGGAAATGGTGTCTGGATGCGCTTGTCCATATGAGAAAGTCGGGGGTTACCATTCTCCCTATATTTTACAAAGTCAAGCCTGGTGAAGTCAGGTGGACTGGTGAAGATAATCATGGACCGTACGCTCAATTGCTGCGCGGCCATGAGGAGAAAGCACGATACGACTCGGAGACTATTAAGGATTGGAGAGAGGTTCTGTTCCATGTTTCAGAAATAAGCGGTTTCGAGCTGGATGCGTGTAATGGGTGAGCATCTTCCACTAATTGAATCCCTAATAGTTTTCATTTTGATGGATTGAAAAGGACCAACATAAATAGACGTTTCTCACTGTCTGTTTAATATTTAGGGACGAGGAGCTGCTCTTGAA
>LPNX011074268.1:0-15466 GCA_001517045.1 Pseudotsuga menziesii | reverse complement strand
CCCTGATATGCTTCACAGCTTCATTAAGAAACCAATTCTTCAAACATGTTAATACCGAATCTCCATTCCATAAATTCCCAATCTTGAGCTTGGATTCAATCTCAACCCAAACAATTCTGGTAAAACTATAGTCCACCGCAATATGACAATTTGATTCTTCAACATGTTTACAAAGATAGCATCTACCAGGTCCCTCTCTACCCTTTCTGCATAAGACATCCCAAGTAAGTGCTTTACCTGAAAATAAACACCAACAGAAAATTTTGGATTTAAGGGGACATTTGAGCTTCCAAAGCAAATGCCATCACCAAGAGATTTCCACATCATTATTGTCCAGTATCAGTTGTAAATAACCAATTTTGGGAGAGTACATACCAGATTTGGATTGATTCCATATCAACACATCAGCCTCATTGGAAAGCCTTATATGACTAATTTTAAGATTAGATAAATACTCAGATAATCTGCTAACAGCCAACCCCGATCCCTTAGTATGGATGCACTTGGGCATCCAATATCTTTAAGGAAATAAAACCCTATAGAGTGAAGTTATTAGTCATATTTGATGGTAAAAGATGTCCCCACCTGCAACCCACCCAAGGATCCATACCACTGTGCACTTCAACACCACTACCAAACTTCCATACAAAATAATATCCAATAAGGTCAAATGACCATAAGACTGCTTTCCAGCAAATAGAAATTCCCTTTCTTTTTTTAACAGACACTCTGATCCAGTCCAAAAGAGATAATGGCTTAACATATTTGTGAAGGGCAATCTGAACCCATAGTCTCGATCCCTGTAAAAGATTCCACACACTCTTTGCTGCAAGTGCTTTAGCAAATAATGCAGGTGTTTTCAACCCCCAACCTCCCAAAAATTTAGGATTAGCCAATATCTTCCATGATATCCATGGTAAACCATATGAGGAATCAGAATTACCCACTCACAAAAACTTAAAGCAGAGTTTCTGAATCTTTTCAATAACTCCCATCGGAATCCAGAAGTGCATCCAATATACTGGTACAGCTTCAAGAACAAATTTAACCAATATGAGCTTACCTCCTTTAGATAAGTGTTTGATTCTTTTTTCCACCTGGCAATGAGGGAATCCCAGTCTTTCATCAAATATCTGCAAGGTTTCAGGTGAAAACCAAGATACTTCATACCTATCTCAAGCTTAGACACAGAAAAAGAAAAAATATTATGTAATGTAATCAGCTTAGAATCATCCAAAACAAAGTAATAAAAAGAGGGTTTATCCTCATTAATCACCATCCTAGAAGCATTACAAAAAACTTGTACGATCTCATATAATGTAGATAAAGACTCTTTAGAACCATCAGATACCATCGCAATATCATCCACAAAAAATACATGCTTAAAAGTAATGTTATTGCCTAATGAAATACTCAAAATTATTATAGACAATTGGTTTTGATTCACATTAATTTTTATTTATTTTTAAATGACATTTACTTATTCGTATGTTGATGTTTTGCAATGTCTTCAAAATTATTATATTAAATGAAATTTATAAAAATTAAACTATTTTTGTAATTTTATTTTATTTTTTAAAACTCAGTTTATTACCTAGATTGAATTATATTTGCGCTTGGGACGACTGATAGCGAAATTCAGTGTTTTCAATCGGTGTTCCCATGAAATTTTATAGAAAATTATTTAGATAAAAACAATTACACTTGATAAATAATAAACACTTTCTAGGTAGGTCGATATCCGGTGAGAAGTTTGACCTGTGAAGGCATTGCACATAGTTACATGCAACATTTGTCCGTAGAACATATCCATGTGTTGCCGGGATGAAAAATGGCATGACATGTGTTCCAAGTCCAAAAATAAAACCACAACATGTTTGCACTTGTGTAGTTGGACACGTGTTTTCACAAATTTCATATTATAATTTTAAGTAGACTGATTATGAATTACCTAGGTCTTCTTAGTCTTTGACTCTTTAATCTGCTTGAATATATATATATGTGTGTCGGGGGCACAATCTATTTAGCTCACAAAGGTAAACTGAAATTGGGTCATCTAAACAAGGGATGTTGGTTTATCCACTGTTACTTCAATTGGTGTTTTGGCAGGGTCAATTACTAAGTCAACAACTTGAATTAGCTCTAACCCCACTTGGTTGGATCTGATTCAAATGCTATTGAAACTCCTCCTTTTGCTACTGCTTTTTATGGGTCTACTTAAATTGGTGAAGCTTTGGTTTTTAGAAAACTCATTTTCGAAGTTTCCACGTTCCAAGGAATTTGGGAACTTTCTGAATCTAGCGGGAACGTTTCGGATGGTTATGGTTGACTCATAAATTTTTCTCTAAAAAACTAAGTTGCAATGTAAGTCTAAATTTTATTTTAAGTTTTTATATATTATTAAATAAAAGAAAATAAATTTATTTACTTTAAAAGCAAACTTTTAACTAATTGAAGATGGTTTTAGATCTTACTTTAAAACTAAATTTATATATTACATTTAAATAAAAATTATCCTAATTTTTATTTTTTAATAGTTTAAATTTGAATATTTATACATCTTTGCAAAATGCCTTGGCATATAATGTTTTGTAAGCATATACTATTCTTATACATTTTAATCATAGTTGACACAAAACTGAAAACTTACTCTATACATATAGCCAAAAATATAGGGACTATAACTTCTAAAAGTCCCCACTTTAGAAAGACTCTACCTTTTTTTATCAAAAGAAAAAAGCTATTCCTTGCTATTCATATGAATCAAAGGAAATAATTGCATCACATGATCTGATCTATAGAACATCCCAAACCCAAGCCAAAAAACAGAGAGTATACTGGGCTGGATGAACAAAAACTACCAGCATCTCAGGAGCTACAAAATAAGACAAAGTCTTCCTTAATCTGGTCACCTGCATTGCAATAGTGAGCATGAGTAGAGCCCATGATGCTTATCTAAGGAGGCATAAGACATATAGACTAATCGAAAGTAGTTCAATCGGCAAGAAATCGAGATAGAGCCACGGGGCATCTAATCAAGGAGGCCAAGCTCCATAAAAATCTCTAAAAGAGATGCAAATTTCTTTCTTCAATGATCTTATCATCATAAAATTCTGTGAAAGTCAAGAGGCCAAGGGCCAATGAGAGTGCCTTCTTTGATAAGTAGTCTGCCCTCACGTTATGCTCCCTATAAACGTGTTGTACAACCAGGAAGAGGAAGCTGTCTTTCAACTTGGTAATATTGGTACACCAAGATTCCAGATTCACGGCAGAAAGAGTTGACTTGTTGTTTACCCAATTTATTACCACGACAAAGTCTCCAAAGATGTGGAGACAAGGAAGTCCAATGGCTTTTGCAAAATAGAGCAAATCCCATAGAGAAAGTAGCTCCACCCTCGTGTTGGTGCTGAGACCACAACATAGCTTTAAACAGCAAAAATGGTGCGGACTGATAGCTAGATGAATGCTTGCACCCCCAACAGTGTTTGCAGTAGCCCCATCGAAGAAGCCAAAGGGATACCTTAGGACTGGTGTCGGTCCCACCACTCTGATCTTCATGGTTTTGAGTGATGTTGGATATTCATTCATCATACATAGCACATGGTGATAGGTTGAAGAAGTAGCATCATCCCTATTATCAAATATAGCTCAGTTTTTGGTTATCCAAATACACCAAATTATAAATAAGGGGTGATGAGAGTTTACCGAATTCCGAGAGAGCCAATTTTCCAGATTAGCCAAGAGAGAATTGTTGGACCAAGAAATCATCGAGTTGAATCTTTTTCTCATACAGTTAAAGATGTGAATGGTATAAGGACATACCGTGAAAATGTGCTTAACTAATTCCTCTTTCCCTTTGCATAAGCTGCAATGGTTGGGACCCAACCAACCTTTTTTAACCATGTTGTCCCAGGTTGAGATCCGATTCTCTACAACTAGCCACAAAAAGCATTTGACTTTGAGTGGTATATTACAGGCCCATATCTTTGACATAGCAGAATTCCTTTCAGGGATATAACAGAAGAAGAGACTATCAAATCATATGTGAGACTGGCAGAAACAACACCATTTTTAGGATTATGGGTCCACATGAGCTTATCCATATGGTTCGATAATTTTATGCCTCCCTGAGTGAGGCCTTTAATGTAGCAATTCCATTCCATCTTCCATCTGCCTCCAAGATCTAAATCATCAACAGAAAGCCAGTAAGATTGGCTTGTAGTCCCAACACCCAAGTTTTGGATATGCTCAAGAGTCATTCATCCATAATCAAATAAGTAATCCCTGAGATCATCTAAAAGGATAAAACGACAGTCCATCCCAATCTTTGGGTCGATGCTCAATTTTATGGACAGTCCATCCAATTAAGCATCCTGGTGATCCATGAAAAAACTCTTAAGAAACCATTCTAGAAAAAGGATGTGCATCTCACAATAAAATCTTTGTTTCGCAACCATTCATCAACATATAGGTTCTTGAGATATTTTGTCCTGATGAGATGATTCTAGAGACCCGAGCTAGTGAAGGCCATCTAGAGGCTTTTCATCCTAAGAGTTACAATACCAGTCCAGATGCTTTATATTCCATCCCCCATACTCCAAAGGTCTAGAGAGGGACTACCAGCTCGACAGATGTGGACGATGAGAACCTTGAGTACTCCCCCACTGAAAGGAAAAAATGAACTGTTTGAGTCTGCTTAATATAGATTGTGGCACAGGGGCCAATGCAAACGAGTACACTAGGAAACTGGTTAAGACAATTCTGATTAGGATGAGCCTTCCTCCCAGGGAGAGGAGTCTGTAGATCCAATGGCTTATTCTCTTTTCAAATATTTTTAAGATCCAGTGCCAATCCTTAATTCCATATCCTAGAGGTTTTAAGAAGTACCCCAAATATCTGAAACCCATAATGATAGGATCCATTTTAAAGGGAATAAAACTAGAGATGCCATTCAAAATCTCTTCCTCTACTCCACTGAACAAAAAAAAGGATTTTTCCACATTTATACACATGCCAGAGGCTGAACTAAATACAACTAGTATCTCATCAAAATCCTTCCATTCCTCCAATGTTCTCACTCCAAAGAGCACAACATCATCCACGAATAAGAGGTGTGTCAGAACAAGACTCGAGGATATCTTGATGCACTTAATCAATCCTTTTCTATGTGCATCTTTACTAAGTAAGCTGAGCCCTTCAATAATCAGGAGAAAAAGGAGGGGGGAAAGGGGGAAACCCTATTTGATACCCCTAGAAGCAATGAAAAAACTAAGAGAAGTACCATTGACTAGTACATCAAAGTTTGAGGATGTAATGCATCCCATGATCCAGTTAACTCCCAAAAGAGGAATGCCAATTTGTAAGAGGATGAGCCTTAGGAATGTCCAGTTGAACCTATCGAAGGCTTTGACTAGATTAAGCTTTAGGACCAATGCTTTCCTTTTTCTAGATTTAATAGTATGTAAAGCTTCCTGGGTGATGGCCACGGGTTCCAGTATTTTCCTGTCCTTAAGAAACCCAAACTGCTCAGGAGAAATGGAACGATCAAGGAAAGGCTTTAGCTTGTTGGTTGCAATCTTGGAGATTAACTTATAGAGTAAGTTACAGAGAGAGATAGGGTGATAATCTGCAAAGGTTAGAAGCCTTTCACACGTAGGGATAAGGGTTAGGAAAGTGGAGTTGAGAGTAGGGGTAGCTCTTCCCTCCCTCCTCGAAAATTCCACCACTTTTAGTAAGTATTCCCCCACAAGATAAAAAAAAACTAGAGGTAGAATTCGATTGGCCATCCATTCGGGCCTAGGCTTTTGTTTTTTTTGAAGGCTTTTAAAGCACCCTCGACTTCAACAAGAGTCACTTGGGATGTGAACATAGAAACCTCTTCATCTGAAAGCATAGAAGGGAAGTGTTGTATAATCTTTAGTTGATCACTGATGCAAGTCCTACCATCATCCTTGAAATTTTTTGAAAAATGATTAACGCCCAAGTCTTTAAGTTGATCAATCTCCTCCACCATCACCTCATCCTCATTCTTGAGGGACCAAAATAGAGTTAAAATTTTTGGGTGCAGATGCATAGCTGTGGAAATATTTCGTGTTAGCATCTCCCATTTCAGTCCACTTAATCCTGCTCTTCATTAGCCAAGTTAATCTTTCATGTATTAGAAGTTTTTCTTTGCGACTTTTTTGCACTAGCATACTACTTAAATATTGCTCATTGAAGATACCCTAGGTGGAAGAATCTAACAGGGCTTGAATTCCTGAATCAATCTCATACAATTCTTTCTTTATCACCATCCTTTTCTTTTTTTCCCAAAGCTTAACCTCCACCTTTAGCCCCTTGAGCTTTGAGACCAAACTAGATATATCATTATCCCCTAAAGGGGATCTATCCGCTGTCCAATAGTCCTTGACTAAATTTGAAAAACCCTCTTCCAACAACCAAGCTCTATTAAATTTGAAAGGGTAAATATTTACACAAAACTTTGTATTCCATTCCAAGCATACAGGATAATGGTCCGAAACCTCGGATGGATTGGCCCAAACTCTATGCTTTTGAATATGAGGTAAGAGAGAGGACAAGGCAAAAAATCTGTCCAACCTTTTACTTATTCCAACCTCCCCAGCCCTGTCATTTTTCCAGGTAGGGCTTGCACAAGATGGAGCCATATCTATCAAGTTGGCATATTTAATAAGCTGAGAGAGAAAAGGAGCCAGGGGGTCCATTATGTTCGATTTATCCCAAAATTCAGTATCATTAAGAGTGAAATTTAAATCACCAGCAAAAATCAGGTTAAGAAGTCCAAAAGCACCTCCAACAATCACATTGTTCCAAAATGGACTCTGTTCATATAGGGACCGTAGCAGTTGAGGATGGAGAGTTCAGAGTTAGATCGTCGAAATTTAGCCTTGACTAAAATACCAGCAGTGGTTTGAAAAGCTTTGCAACGGGCTGACAGAGGGTTCTAGCCTATCAAGAGACCTCTCGAAAGGCCAAGGGGTCAAGTGCACATAATTCCCATCCTATTAAGAGTTTGGAGAAGGTCAGGAGGGCATGGTAGTGATCACACATAGTCTCTTGGAAAAGTATCGTGTCCAGAGCTAAAGAAGAGAAGAGAGATTTGAGGGATTTTTTTCGGCAAATCCCCCGAAACCATGAACATTCAGAGGTTACAATCTTCAGAAAGGACCATCTATGGTGGGTGATGTAGCTCTAAGCACCCTAAGAGAAGAAATGGAAAGAGAAGGAGAGGCCTTGGCTGTAGCTTTAATCCAAACATAGAGAGGAGTGTAGTGAGGGGAGTCACTGCTTTCCATAGGTTTCAATACCAGTTTCTTCCCTAGACTTTCTGATCGTGACATTCCCAAATCTAATAGAGTCTAAAGGCATAGTAGACGGAGAGAGAGGAGAATTGGCCTAGAAGATAGCGATGGAATTCATCAAAGTCGAGGGACCAAATAGAGTTAAAATTTTTGGGTGCAGATGCATAGCTGTGGAAATATTTCGTGTTAGCATCTCCCATTTCAGTCCACTTAATCCTGCTCTTCATTAGCCAAGTTAATCTTTCATGTGATAGAAGTTTTTCTTTGCGACTTTTTTGCACTAGCATACTGCTTAAATATTGCTCATTGAAGATACCCGAGGGGGAAGAATCTAATAGGGCTTGAATTCCTGAATCAATCTCATTTAATTCTTTCTTTATCACCATCCTTTTCTTTTTTTCCCAAAGCTTAACCTCCACCTTCAGCCCCTTGAGCTTTGAGACCAAACTAGATATATCATTATCCCCTAAAGGGGATCTATCCGCTGTCCAATAGTCCTTGACTAAATTTGAAAAACCCTCTTCCAACAGCCAAGCTTTGTTAAATTTGAAAGGGTAAATATTTACACAAAACTTTGTATTCCATTCCAAACTTACAGGATAATGGTCTGAAACCTCGGATGGATTGGCCCAAACTCTATGCTTTTGAATATGAGGTAAGAGAGAGGACGAGGCAAAAAATCTGTCCAACCTTTTACTTATTCCAGCCTCCCCAGCCCTGTCATTTTTCCAGGTAGGGCTTGCACAAGATGGAGCCATATCTATCAAGTTGGCATATTTAATAAGCTAAGAGAGAAAAGGAGCCAGTGGGTCCATTATGTTCGATTTATCCCAAAATTCAGTATCATTAAGAGTGAAATTTAAATCACCAGCAAAAATCAGGTTAGGAAGTCCAAAAGCACCTCCAACAATCACATTGTTCCAAAATGGACTCTGTTCATATAGGGACCGTAGCAGTTGAGGATGGAGAGTTCAGAGTTAGATCGTCGAAATTTAGCCTTGACTAAAATACCAGCAGTGGTTTGAAAATCTTTGCAACGGGCTGACAGAGGGTTCTAGCCTATCAAGAGACCTCTTGAAAGGCCAAGGGGTCAAGTGCACATAATTCCCATCCTATTAAGAGTTTGGAGAAGGTCAGGAGGGCATGGTAGTGATCACACATAGTCTCTTGGAAAAGTATCATGTCCAGAGCTAAAGAAGAGAAGAGAGATTTGAGGTATTTTTTTCGGTAAATCCCCCGAAACCATGAACATTTAGAGTTACAATATTCAGAAAGGACCATCTATGGTGGGTGATGTAGCTCTAAGCACCCTAAGAGAAGAAATGGAAAGAGAAGGAGAGGCCTTGGCTGTAGCTTTAATCCTAACAGAGAGAGGAGTGTAGTGAGGGGAGTCACTGCTTTCCATAGGTTTCAATATCGGTTTCTTCCCTAGACTTTCTGATCGTGACATTCCCAAATCTAATAGAGTCTAAAGGCATAGTAGACGGAGAGAGAGGAGAATTGGCCTAGAAGATAGCGATGGAATTCATCAAAGTCGAGGGACCAAATAGAGTTAAAAATTTTGGGTGCAGATGCATAGCTGTGGAAATATTTCGTGTGAGCATCTCCCATTTCAGTCCACTTAATCCTGCTCTTCATTAGCCAAGTTAATCTTTCATGTGTTAGAAGTTTTTCTTTGCGACTTTTTTGCACTAGCATACTGCTTAAATATTGCTCATTGAAGATACCCGAGGGGGAAGAATCTAACAGGGCTTGAATTCCTGAATCAATCTCATACAATTCTTTCTTTATCACCATCCTTTTTTTTTCCAAAAGCTTAACCTCCACCTTCAGCCCCTTGAGCTTTGAGACCAAACTAGATATATCATTATCCCCTAAAGGGGATCTATCCGCTGTCCAATAGTCCTTGACTAAATTTGAAAAACCCTCTTCCAACAACCAAGCTCTGTTAAATTTGAAAGGGTAAATATTTACACAAAACTTTGTATTCCATTCCAAACATATAGGATAATGGTCTGAAACCTCGGATGGATTGGCCCAAACTCTATGCTTTTGAATATGAGGTAAGAGAGAGGACGAGGCAAAAAATCTGTCCAACCTTTTACTTATTTCAGCCTCCCCAGCCCTGTCATTTTTCCAGGTAGGGCTTGCACAAGATGGAGCCATATCTATCAAGTTGGCATATTTAATAAGCTGAGAGAGAAAAGGAGCCAGGGGGTCCATTGTGTTCGATTTACCCCAAAATTCAGTATCATTAAGAGTGAAATTTAAATCACCAACAAAAATCAGGTTAGGAAGTCCAAAAGCACCTCCAGCAATCACATTGTTCCAAAATGGACTCTGTTCATATAGGGACAGTAGCAGTTGAGGATGGAGAGTTCAGAGTTAGATCGTCGAAATTTAGCCTTGACTAAAATACCAGCAGTGGTTTGAAAAGCTTTGCAACGGGCTGATAGAGGGTTCTAGCCTATCAAGAGACCTCTCGAAAGGCCAAGGGGTCAAGTGCACATAATTCCCATCCCTATTAAGAGTTTGGAGAAGGTCAGGAGGGCATGGTAGTGATCACACATAGTCTCTTGGAAAAGTATCGTGTCCAAAGCTAAAGAAGAGAAGAGAGATTTGAGGGATTTTTTTCGGCAAATCCCCCGAAACCATGAACATTCAGAGTTACAATATTCAGAAAGGACCATCTATGGTGGGTGATGTAGCTCTAAGCACCCTGAGAGAAGAAATGGAAAGAGAAGGAGAGGCCTTGGCTGCAGCTTTAATCCTAACAGAGAGAGGAGTGTAGTGAGGGAGTCACTGCTTTCCATAGGTTTCAATACCGGTTTCTTCCCTAGACTTTCTGATCGTGACATTCCCAAATCTAATAGAGTCTAAAGGCATAGTAGACAGAGAGAGAGGAGAATTGGCCTAGAAGATATCGATGGAATTCATCAAAGTCGGGTCAGAGAAAGCAGGAGAGTTGCAGGAACTGGCACCAGAGGTAGGCCCACTTGAGTGAGTGAGTGGAGGAAACTCGACAGTACCAGAAAGAGGAATAACACCTACCAGCTTATCCTGTAAGGATGTGGAGGGAACCAGTAATCCAGGGGGGGTCTCATCAATAGGGGTGTAGGACCGGGTTGGATAAACCAAAGACTCATTACCAATGGAGCCATCAAGAGTAGGAGCATCAGACTGGACAATCAGGGGACAACAGCTTGTCGGAGCCAAAGACCTACAATTTTCCACATCATGTATGCAAAGGAGTTCACCTTTTGTTAAATCATCATAAATTGTAGGAGAGCGTGACTTAGACATACCTTCAATAGGGTCGTTGGTAATAGTCTCCCTAGGTGGGGGGCTCGACGAAGATGATCTATCAGGTGGTGAGTCAGAGCCGGTCCTGGCAGAAGGTGGTGAACCTTGAAGTATCACAGGGTAGGAACAACAAAGGTGCCCCACCTCATGACATACATTGCACTTGAAAGGAAAGTTTAGATAATACAGTTTTTGACAAATGGGAACATTGTTACACAGGATCCCAATCTCTGCAGGAAAACCATGGGAAATATCCATCTTGACCAAAACTTTGCCCATTCTCTTGTCCAAGATAAGATGAAATTCATCCTCCACCGCAACTAATCTCCCCAAAGAGTTTGCAATACCAATGAGGAACTCTTTGCTCCAAAGAGGGAAGGGAAGTACGGGAAGTAGAACCCATAGATGGCGCGTGACCACCCTCTCCCTAAGGGGATTGAAGTTTGTGTCCCATCTACTGAGCACCAAAGAGCCTTTATTGATGATCTAGAGGGAGTTGAGAATCCTGGTCGCATCATTATATTCTGGAAAGACGATAACGAGCTATCGGTTAGCCAGCGGGCTTATTGTAGGTACATAATTCAATATGGGATTCCAGTGGTAGGTTGCCCAATCAACCCATTCCTTCTTAGCCATGCTAACATTGTCACATACCCCAATTTTGTAAAATTATGTAATTTGTTTTATTATATTTCTGAGACATTATGTTAAACTTAATCCTAAGTAAGGATTGATGACTCAGCAGAGTCAACAGTTATGGAGTGTAATTCAGAATATTTTATTATTAATAAATAAATTATGGAGACAACAGCATGTGAGAGCTGTTAAAAGAGGTTACTGGTCAAACTGGTGGATGGAACTAGGTGGAAAGGCAAAAGGACAAGTGGTAGCATCCTGAAACACTTCCTAAGTTGCAGGTGGCAACTTCCCTATAATTGGGGTCATGATTCCCCAAGAAAGTGGAATCTGAGCAGGTGGCTCATTAAATGACAGTTAACCCAACTAAGACCTAGGCAATCTTTAAAAGTACTCAAGGAAGAGAGATGAGGCTGCTCAGATTTTATTCCAGAAAGAATTCATTCAGGTGAATGTTATTCAGGAATTTCATTGAGGAAAGAGGGAAAAACAGTAAGGAAGTGTTTTGAGTGGATTGCTGCAGTAACTTGATTCTTATTACAGCTATTTGGGCTGAGAGAACTGACGGATAGTTCTGACTTAATACTGAGTTGAAGACTGGTATCTGATTTGCTGCACCTAGTTCCAGCCAGGGAGACCAGAGCAAGCTCGGGGGTCCTGAGAAGTCGCTGTCTGAGCGCTCTCCAGGAGTTGGTAGGGAGGAACGGCCTCCCATTGCTGTTGTTGTCCACAGCTTAAAACAGGTTCTATCATTTATTTCTTTATGTTGTCTGAGTATGAATGGATGGATGTTATGTTAATTTACATGTCTGAGTAATTAGTTAGTATCAGTAAAGTTAGTATCTCAGAATATCAGTAGTAAAACTTGTTAGTAATCACTGTGTTTTTCCACATCTGGTATCACCAGATCGTACTCCAGCACAGTGTCTCAGTATTTAGAAGTAGTATTCTTCTGAACTAAGTTTCCTAATTTACTTGCAGTTACTACAAGTGTTTTTACAAATTCATGAACTATTTTTTTTACAGTCTTACAAACTAGTTTCAGTATGGTATCTTGTTTTCTGAAAATACTAACTGTAAGAATGAAAAGATAGAATAAGTATTTTTGCAGTTTAAGTTATGATTATGATCTTCTAGTTTTAAAGAGGATTTAACCTTTTAGGAGTTAAATAAAACAAATCTGACAGTAGGATATAATTATGTATCTGTATTTTATTTGTTTAATGTTACAGATAATTTCCTATTTGTATCAGTCTGCAAATTAGTTAAGAATGCAATGTTTATGTACTGTATACTCTTTTATTTAACTAAGTTTAAGTATATGTCATAACTATTTTTCTATTTCAAGAATGGTAAATGAATGATATCGTATATACAGGTATTTACATAAATATGTATATGAAATCATACTTTAATATTAAATAAGTAGTGTACAGAAACATTCAGGATTACAACTAATTAAAGAGACCAAATCAAACATTAGATAAATAACACTAAACATCAATTATAGAAGTATTGGCAAGAAGAAGAATCATTATTAAATCACCAATAATGTTTTCAAAAAATATATATATACAGTATAAAAGTAACATTCCAATATTATATTATTATTACTATTATAAATCTAGTCTATTTATATTCAGAACCTAAATAAATATAGTTTATGTATAGATTAATTACACTCTATGAATTGTAAAGAAAATGAATATTACTAACAATAGTAATGTCAAATAAAAACATAACAGGCCTATCTAATTCGAGAGATTATACTTGCATTTATAATTTCCACTAAGTAGAAATTAGGGTATAAAACTTATATGGAAAAACTTAATAACACATTTATTAAATAATAAGCTGGTTATTTCTTTATTTATAGAACTCTGTACATTAAAATGAATTGTAGGGTTATAACCCAACCTACAATAATGTAAGAATATAGTAATAACAGAAACGATATTAATATAAGGGTATAACCCTATATGCACTTATAATCTAGGAAATTACTACATACAGTAACACAGTAAAAGAATTCATTAATATTATTACAATACAGTCACACAGAATCTTATATTGCTCGAGTGATGAGTCTAACCTTTAAGGTTAAAATCTTTTATTTTGCTCACAGTCAACCAAAGGGTATATAATGTTATTATGTCAGGTTGAGCAACGCATTACTTCACAACTGTAAGAATTTAGGTTGAACTCTAAAGTTCGTTTTATACAAATAAAACTAATATTAAGAATTAAAAATAACATTTCCATTCACGGCCGCATACTAAATCTACAGTTCTGTTTTGTAAACCTTGTATTCTTAACTTTTGCCTGAACAGAGTATAGATACAAAATATAAGCTTAACATAAACTCAAGATGCAGAAAACGCTTTAGTTAAACGGTATTAAAAACTCAGGTAAAAACCCTGGTCGAATTAAGAGCACTGTAAGAGAAACAAAACGTGAAGCCGTAACTTCACTCAACAGATAGGCTTACAGCCATCACCTTTTCTTTTGGACTATATACAGTATTTCCTTAATAGAAATCTTAAATGCAAAGTAAAGGCTAGTACATATATACAGTCTCGACCAAAATCAAAATACTTATGTTCATCGCAGGGGTTAACCCTGCTAAAAACTATTTTAATTAACCTACAGCTAGATACGATAGATTGGAACCAAAGTAACCACCGAAGTTGCATCCATTCACTATCAACCAGCAAGGAGGTATGCCATGGTTGAGACCAGGCTTACCGGTGAAGTTAGTAGCTGAAGCTTTGCGCTTTCCACTTGCTTTGAGGAGATCGAATCTGCCATAGAAGGAGCAGTTAATGGTTAAAACCTTATCAGTATTGCAATAAGCTTTATTTGCGAAATAGAAAGAGTAAGAACAGAGTTATAACACACCAGCGAGATTTGAGAAGAGCGGCCACTGAGAAACAGTCAAATAACCAAGAGCTGGGGTAACATAACCTTTCCCTATCTCTGCAAAGAACGAGCTGGCGAAAACCCAAGGATTTTCTCCCCAATGGAAGCACAGACAATATGAAGTCGAAGGTCTCACATGCCGTGACAGAATAGACAATGGAGCCCAAAAGAATATCCCTAAGTCCTTCAACGACTATAAGGCTGCCAACAATCGAGCTACATATTTCTACACAGAGCTGTAAAGGAGTACAACGAATGGGAGCAGCATTCGAATAGCTGTAGGGCAAGAATCAACAGGAAACGAATCAGGAGGGTTTTGCAGAGCCTTCAAGCCCGAAGGCGAGGGAGAGACTGATAGAAGTTAGGGTCGAGTCAACCTTTTTAAACCTCCAGTGCATGGCAGTGAAACGACCACGAAAGCACTTTAATAATTGCATGTGAGTGGGTCAATTTGTAATGTTTCACAATCATTTTTGTTCCCAAACAAATCATAGTATGGAGACTTCCATAGGGTCGCTAACCCTTGATCATACCTGCATTACATTATACACTTTGTAATGTTAGAGTATAGCATAATAAACTATGCATTACAAACATTAAACTATGTTATTTCAATAATATCCTTGCATTGTAATGATAACCCTAGCTTGTGTTTATTGTAAACCATACATTATAGATCTCGCTTAAGGTTGAGACTTTGCATAATAACATTGCAATACAAACTTTGCATTATAAAGGTTATAGGGATATTGGTATGTTGTTGAGTTAGCATGGTTCATAAGAATTAAGACCTTATGAACAACTACCCTAGTCTCAAGAGAAAACAAATATTACATCAACTATTTAACTCTATAGATAATAAAGCATTGTTATGTTTGGTTGTTTACTTTTCAACAAACTAAGATGCCTAGTGCCCTAGCTTGGCATAGATGAAAAAAGGACTCATCAATTTGCTCTTTGTACGATTTTAACTTGAAGAATTTAAATAATCCCATAAATTTGGAATAAGAATTACTTTAGTCTATGTTGTTGTTACTACCATTATGATATCAATGTCATAGTAGTCTTAGATTCTTATGATAACAACTAGACTTTTGTTATATATTTATGCTCAAAGTTTTACAAGGATTATGTAATTGAGGGTTTAATAAGAGGTCCAGACCATTCTTGCTGGTTGTATAACCTGGAATCTCATAATTTAGTTTAATCACCATAGTCTGGAATTGTAATCTAAGATGCTTTTAGATTTTATTCTTTGTCAACCTTAAAAATAAAAGTAGATTTCCCTT
>LPNX011074263.1:0-49612 GCA_001517045.1 Pseudotsuga menziesii | reverse complement strand
TAATTTAGGATTCATCTATAAGTAGCTTGTTGCTTCACTCTGCGTTTTGGCAACACTGGTTTTAATGGTCAAGAAAACAACATTTTTTGATGGTTCCATGCGCTTTGTATGGTTTTGTGGGAACTCTTGACACATAGCATAATTCAGTTTTTATTTCTCCCAATCATTTTAATTTTGTAAAATTTGGCCACTAAAACTACATTGTAACATGTCAGAATGCAAAATATGTAGCAAAGGCATTTTGAATAATCTGATTGTGCATACATTTACTTGAATCCTAGCAATTGCATCTCGCCTTTCCAGCATAAAGCTTAATACCAGTAGTTTTGCAAATCCATCCACTCAGACTTGTAGAACAGTTGTGTGCATAAAGCATTTCGTTTATAAAAGTGGTCATGTAGTTCTTCCATATCAAAGAAAGTCTTTTTTGTTTTCTTTTAAGGTTGAGTGATTATGTATGCTCTCTTGGAAGCAGATGCTGGTAGAAGATTTGGTGTGATGAATGCTTTGAAGACAGTATTTAATCTAGTTTGTGATTTGACAGGTTATAGAAGCACAACTAGACATGCCACTTGTTGGAGCTATTATTTTGCATGTATCATTGCTTACATTCACACTTTGGGTTCATCCTGATCGACTTGATTATGTTGATCAAGTGCTGGTATTGTCTTGTATCACTTTTTGGCAATGTGGAAGTCAATTTTTTTTCTCTTTTTATATCATTATTTGACATTTGTTACCTGTTTATTATATAATTGACTGACCTGCATACAAAAGTAGATTATAATTGATAGCCTTTTTAAAATGCCAAAGAGTTCATATTTTTCTTTACATTTCTTCAGGGAGCCTGTGTTAAGAAGCTTTCAGGCAAAGGCAAGGTTGAAGAGAGCAAAGCAACAAAGCAAATTGTTGCTCTTCTTAGTGCACCATTAGAGAAGTCAAATGATGTTACGACTGCTATGAAGCTGACAAATTATCCTCGAGTAATGGAGCATCTTGACTATGCGACAAACAAAGTCATGGCAGGTGTTATTATTCAAAGCATCATGAAGAACACCACATGCATATCAACTGCATATAAGGTTTGTTTTCTTTTTACAAATGCATACTAAAAGCATATAATGGTGTTGGAGCTTTCAAGGTGAATTCCTCTTAGTTTGAAATGATGCTTCTCAGAAATTCATAGCCATAAACACTTTTCAGCAAATCAAGATGTCAATAAGGTGTCACTAGACTCCATAATACACTTGTTAAACATAAATAAATTTCAGTATTTTCTTTTCAGGTAGGTGCTTATTTAGTTTGACTAGAGGCTGCTGGAGATTTTGTTGAATCCTTTTTGACAATTATCTATTCTTTGTGCCGCATTGTTCATTGTCTAATAGGTTTCTATAATACATGCTTGTTGATGCAAGACATGCTCAAATCCTATTTGATGTGCCTTAATTTTTTGGTAATGCTTCTGATTAGCGTGGGGACAAGCATGCCCTTCTGCTTGAGATGAATATTACCATGAAATGGGTGCAGTTAGCCAGTAGAATCCACTCCAAATTTTCCAAGGAATTGCACTTGCTCTCATCCTTCTGAAAGATTGCTTCCGTAGGTTACATGGCCCATGAGAGGTGAATGTTTGAAACATGTCTTGTTAATTCAATCCTTGTAATATGGTAGCTTCCTTTTACCTTTTTGATCTGAAATTACAGAGATTGCATTTTAGTGATGAAAAACTGTAAGTTTTTAACCGCTGCATTGCTGAATAGGCTTAATCTGTGCAACATTTTGTGTCTTCAATGACTGCCAACAATGTATTCAGCAGGTATACCAGGGAAATAGAAACTAAGAACAGAGCTTCTAACATGCATACAGTAACACTGAAATTTGAGATTACGGTGACAGAAGGAACAATGCCTGCATTCAATATTCTTCTATCAATGAAATGATAATGAACTCACAAAATACAGAATGCACACATTAACGCAAGGGTTTATTATTTATGTGGAGAAAACCCTCTTGGGATGTACAAATTCCACTTCCAAACAAATACTCGGTTTTATTGAAGGCCATTAATGGTTACAGAGCTCTCTGTCTTAGATTCATTGCATTTGGTTACCATGTCTACATATAGATGGTTTTGAGTCTCCTACAACAGATCAGACCTCCACAAATAAGTGATGTCAAAGGTTATGTTGCAGACATCTAATGGGACTACATCACAATCCATTTCATTAATGAAATGAACTTATATGCCAAATTTGATCTCACATTGTCTGGCAGAGCCATTGCAATGGATGATGTTCTGGATGCTTGTTGGTATTTAATCCCAAGTTCTGCACTAACACCTATGAGATTGGATTCTTCTGACTTCACTCGCCAAACAATGCAGTGACCTTCTTCAACATCTTCATTTGAATCTTGATGTTGAACAACTTTTCTCTCATGGCACTGCGTTTTTTCAACTCATCCTCATTAGCTGGTGGTTTTTCAATTTTGTATGCTCATACAAGTGATCTTCTCATCTAGTTTTGAGTCACATAGCAACACTTAGATGCTGAACACTGCCTTAAACCCTCTGAAATTACCTCCAAAACAGGACGTTTCCAAAGAAGGCTGAATGCTGATCAGAAATCCTAATATGTGAAGACATGGAATTGCTGTTGCAAGTGAACTCCCGCTACTGAGCTGCATAGAGACCATAGATGCGTATATTGGATTCTAGGAAAAATATTGCACTATGTGAAGAGTTGTGGAAAATATAAAAGAATTTGAAGCCAAGAAAGAAGCCGAGTCACTGATTTGAAAAACGACTTTGACGTGATCTGAACACTCTGTGATTTGAAGCCAATTTGTGTGGAGTTTGTTGAGTGAAATGCCCATGAATTCAATGATGAAGAATGATGTGTGCAGAAAAATAAGTTTGAACTCATGCATGGTTGCACCATTCCTTGGCTGCCATTCTACCTCAGCAAAATATTACTATAGTATTTTTTTTTTAAAACACATTTAGTCGTCGTTTAAGCGACGGTTGGCAGACGATTTTTTTTTCAAAAACTTCCAAACCGTCGCTTAACCGACATCTTATCCATCGCTTATCCGACATCCTCCAGGCCATTTTTTTTTTAAAAACTTCAAAACCGTCTCTTAACCGACATCTTATCCGTCGCTTAGGCGACGTCCTACAGGCCATTTTTTTAATAAACTTCAATACCGTCGCTTAACCGACGTTTAGTGAGCTAGTTTAATATGAATTGTATGTCGGATAACCGACGATTTAGATTTAACCGACGGTAACCCGATCTGTCGCTTAACCAACGGATTGGAAAGATGTCGGATAACCGACGGAAATCCACCGACGCTTAAAAAAAACTCATAGTGTCGTACATGCGATAGGGAAGTGTCGAAAATCCGACAATACGGCCGTCGAATTTTTGGTTAAAATGTAGTAGTGACATGTTTGCCTACCTGAAACTCCTTTGGAATTCTTTTTAAGTCTGCTTGAATTTTTTGCCAATCCTGTGCCACTTTCATATTTCCCTGCACTTGTTTCACAATTTCTTCCATTTCTTTTAATAGTTTAGGACCTAATACCAATCTATCTACTGGATTACTCCAAGAGATAGGAGTATTACATTTTTGTCCATATAAAATTTCAAATGGAATAAATCTGGCTGATGTCTGATAATTATTATTATAAGCAAATTCTACCAGATGTAAATAGTCCTCCCATTTACATGGCTGATCTTTCACATACATTCTTAATAAATCTTTCAGTACCTGGTTTACCCTTTCAGTTTGTCCATCTGTTTGAGGATGGAAAGAAGTACTGAAATTTAATGTAGTGTTTAACCCTTTAAACAAGGACTTCCAAAAGTTTCCTGTAAACTTAGGATCTCTATCTGAGATTATGGCTTTTGGTACTCCATGTAATTGAAAAATCTGTTTTAGAAAAATATCAGCTATGTTTGCATCCTTATAAGTAGTTTTAACATGTATAAACTAAGCTTCTTTGCTTAACTTATCAACTACTACCATGATAGAATCATTCTGATTTTGATTTTTAGGCAGTCTAGTAATAAAATTTAGACTAATTATCTCCCATTTCCAGCCAGGGATGGGTAATGGCTGTAGCAAACCAGCTGGGTGTTGGTGTTCAATTTTTACCTGTTGACATTCTAAACACCTTGCAATATATTCAGCTACTTCAGTTTTCATATTTGGCCAAAAATACTCTTTTCTTAACATGGTTATGGTCTTTTGATAACCTCGATGACTTGAATATGGTGTTTTATGAATTTCATCCAGAATTAATAGCTTGACTTTAAGTACGTTAGGTACATACAGTTTATCTTTATACAGTAAAAATTCTTTTCATTTAAACTGTAACCTTTTATTAAGTTTTCTGTTGGATTTTCTTTAACTTTAGCTTGCAAATTCTGGTAAATTTCATCTTATTTTATTCCTTCTGTAAGCTGTTCATCTAAGTCTGAAACATAAGTGTTGATTGTTGTTACAAAACTCAGCCTTTCATTCCTACTTAATGCATCAGCAACTTTATTTTCTTTACCTTTTATACACTGGATTTCAAAATCATACTCGCTTAAGAAAGCTAACCACCTAGCTTGTCTAGCATTTAAATTAGGTTGATCTAAAAGATACTTCAATCCTTTATTGTCAGTCATTAAAACAAATTTTCTGCCAATTAGGTGATGTCGCCACATCTTTAAGGTGTGTATTACAACTGCTAATTCTAGATCATATGTTGCATAATTTTTTTCATGAACTTTTATCTTTCTAGACTCATAGGCAATAACATGCCCTTCTTGAGTCAGAACACCACCTAAGCCATCATTACAGGCATCAGTGCACACTACAAATTCTTTATTAGGATCTGCTATTCTTAAAATAGGTGCACTGGTTAATAAAGTTTTGAAATTTTTAAAGCTTCCTTCACATTTTTTATTCCAGTCGAACTTCTTTCCTTTCTTCTACAAGGAAGTTATCGAATTTGCTATCCTTGAAAATCCTTCAATGAACCTTCGGTAGTAACTGGTAATGACCATGAAAGATCTAACATCCGTCACATCCTTAGGAACTGACCAATCTTCGATTTCCCGTATCTTTTCAGGATCTACGGAAATTCCTTCCTTGGTCACTACATGACCTAAATATTGAATCTTATCCTTGAAGAAATCACACTTACTAAACTTTGCGAAAAGTTGATGTTCTCACAACTCTTGCAAAACAATTTTTAGATGTTCTTTATGTTCTTCTTCAGTTTTTTAATAGATTAGAATGTCGTAGATAAACACGATCACAAACTTATCTAAATACTTATGCATCACGTTGTTCATTAAACACATGAAGACAACTGGGGCATTAGTAAACCCGAATGGCATTACGACAAATTCGTAATGACTATATCTTGTTTTGAAAGCTGTCTTAAAGATGTCTTCATCTTTAATCTTCACTTGATGATATCCATACCTTAAATCTATTTTCGAAAACACCATGGCTCCACGTAGTTGATCAAACAGATCATCTATGTGGGGCAACAGATATTGATTTTTTATGGTCATCTTGTTTAACTAACGGTAATCTATGCAAAGTCGCATAGTTCCATCCTTCTTCTTGACGAAGATGACAGGTGCCCCCCAGGGAGACACACTTGGTCGATTATACTTTTTATCAATTAACTCTTCATCTTTAAGTTTTCTTCAGTTTGTTAAAAGAATTACTAATTTATAAACAATACTATTTATTGTTAATAATAATATTATATGTGAATAGTGTATTCTCTTAAGTTTATTTTTACATAAATATATTAATAATAAAGACTAAGAACAATCTATAATAGTTTATTTTAATTGATAAGATTATTCCTGTAAGCTTGGTAAAAGAATTAAGAATTTTCATACCTGTCAACAATCCTTACATCTAATTTGTCTGTAAGTGTGTAAAAGTGTGTAAGGATAGTTCTTTATTAATAACACTTTATGCATAGGTTACTACTCTCTTTTAGTTATTTTAACTCTAGAGAAAGAATATTGTAAGAGTGATTAAATTCTTATTTATTATATTCCTTATCTTAAATTAGTTATTTTCAGAGATTAATTAAGTTACCAATACTTACTTAGAGTTCAGATAGTTGGAGGTAAATTAGCTAATACTATTTGGAAAAGAAATAAACTAACAAAATTATATTTACATCTTTACTTAACATAAATAATAAGCATTCAACTGATATTTCTATTTCTTCTGTTTCAGTGTAGATGTATAGTTTATAAAAGAAGGTACTGTGTAAAAGAATGAATTACATACTTAAATATACTGCTATTAGTAAAATAATATGATCATGTTTCTTTTCTGGTATTCTTAATACATAGTTTGATTCTAACAACAACCCTACTAAACACATTAATATTCTTTCTGGAAACAACTAGCTATTGAAAGAAAAGATTTCAATACTCTGAAAAACATAAATACTCTATTCCTTTCAGATTCCTATCATACTTCATTCATTTTAAACACACTACCTGTGCTAGAGTACGATCTGGTTTACTCCAGATGGGGAAAAACATAGGTAGGATTATTTTTCATCAAAGAATAGATTCAACATTAAAACAACTAAGAGAATTCAACCTAACAGTTCACAACATAACATATAAATCATTCATTATTTGTTCATACTCAGATATAAACTTTAACACATAAATTAAAAGATAGTAGAACCTATTTTTAAAGCTGGATGACAACAACGTTGGGAGGCTATTCCTCCCTACCAACTCCTGGAGAGCGCTCAAACAATGAATTCTCAGGAGCCCTGAGCCTATTCCTACTCTCCTTAGCTGGGACTAGGTGGAGCAAATAAAAAAGTACTAGTCCAATGACTCAATACCAACTCTACACATTGCAGCAAGATCTTTCAGCTGAAAAGTTGTACTAGATCACTTCCTGCAGTTTACCCCTCAAACACCTTCCACAAAAATTCCCTTCCCAATGTATTCCTTGAAGTGCATTCACCTAAATGATTCTTCTCCTAGAATGAGCAGCCTCAGCTCTCTTCAATGGGATTTTTTATTAAGATTGCCTAGGTCTTTTTGGGTTAGTTGGCATTAATTGAGCCACCTGCTCTGATCCCACTTTCTTGGGGGATCATGACCCCAAATGTAGGGAGGTTTCCACCTACAACATTGGAAGTGTTTGAGGATGCTGCCACTTGTCTATTTGCTCTCCACCTAGTCTCCTTCACCAACTTGACCAGTAACACTCTTTTTAACAGTTCTCCCAAGCTGTTGTCTTCACTTTTATTTATTTAAAATTAAAATATTCAGAATTACATTCAATATCGTTGAATCTGATGAGTCATCATTTACAACTTAGCATTAAATTTAACATAATGTCTTGGAATAAAATCAAAATAAGATAATATTATTTTGCAAAATTGGGGCATGTGACATTGCAGGTTTTACTTCAATAAAGATACACCAATCTCCTTGCCAAAAAACTTTCTTCTCAACTAGAGTCATTCTGTTGACTGAAAGGAAACCCAAATTCTTAAAAGAATGGCTGAATTTTTTCTACCTCATTTGAAGACCAAGCCTCATGTTCATAGCTGCAAAACTAGTCTGTAATCTGTCTTTCAATCAAAAGTTCTCCATTTATTTGGGCATGCCTATTTGGCAGCATTCTAAAGCAGGTTGCATTTGATGTTCCCTTTCTTCCTTTCTTCCTGAGAAGAAGGAACCTACTTGGGAAGAAAGGGAGGGATGCACAAATCGAGGAGGACTGTAGAAGTTTTGAGAGACCTACAGGTGTTTACCACCATCCAAAAAGTCCCAAAGTTAAGGGGAATTAATAATGATTCATAAGTGCGAGATGACTTTGCTCTGCAACCTCAGAAACTGTCTATGGCTAAACAAGGACAACCTGCACACCAAAAATAGATGAGTATAAAATAAAGACAACAAAATATTATGAGAAATAATAAATGCACAAAATATTGTAAAAAATATGGAGCAGAGATCAAAATATCTTCTAGGAAAATCATACATGGATTCTGGACCAAAAGAGAACTCACATCTACCATTTCAGGAAAAAATGTGATTTGAAAACGCCTTTGTCTCATTATGGTCTACTATCATTATTGACTCACTTCTGCAAGAAACCACCATGATTCACCTTCATGATGATACTGACACTTATCACAGTGATTAATATTTGAATGTTGTCGCAGTATCGACGTCTTCCATCACTAACAACTAATCTTTCTTAACATCGGCGATCAGAACCCCAAGACTGAACAAGTCACTTCCCATTACTAACTTGTCGGCGATCGGAAGGAGTAATCTCTAATGCATCGAAACCTCAAGACACTATGCTGCTGCAGTGTTGGTGCTTTAGACTTCTAGCTTTGTGATTGGCAATCGGAAGCTTTATCAACTACCTCGTCTGAACTTTATATCATTGTTCTGCCGCAGTGTCGGCACTTTAGAACACTAGATTCATGATAGGCAATCGAAATCTCTATCAACTATCTCATTGGCACTTTAAACCACTATGTTTCCATAGTGTCAACACTTTAGACCACTAGCTTCACGATTGGCGATTGGAAGCTCTATCAACTACTTTGTCGGAACTTTATTCCGGAATGCTGCCGCAATGTCGGTGCTTTAGATAACTAAATCTCCGATCGACGCTTTAAACCACTATGTTGCTGCAATGTCAATGACATAGAGAACTAATTCTTTGAAACGTTGAATGATGATTTTTTTAACTTACAGACCTGCCATTAAATATAAGTCACCTGCTGTAAAATGGAATCAAGATCCAGTTCAATTGTGGTGAAATAAGTCTAGAAGTTTAAATATCCATACAAGTATTGTATAAGTATTGTATAGCTAGTTATGTGGATGCTATTAAACAACAAAGTTCCCACCTGGGACATTCTATAGAAGCGAAACATAAAAGTTCTAGGCTAGTGTAGTCGTTGTATCGAGATGGTAGAAACAATTCCTCATAAATAATGAATTGCTCTTCCACTATAATGGTTTTGAGGGAACTGGATGAATTGTACTAGTGCCTCTTTGTAATCAGAGTTGCAGAATATGGTTAGCCCAAAATTTATATTCCAATTCAACAATGGAATATACTTACTTTCTTCAAACAATCAAAAGTTCCAAAGCCATTATGACAACTGAATGATGAGATTGTTAATAAGACAATTCCCTAGGCTTATTTCGATGGGGCCTCTCATTAGATTCAAAATAGGAGGTTGTTTTGGAACTAATAACAAGGCCAAAATGGTAGCATTGAAGCTTATATTAACTCTTGCAGTTGAATATGGGGTCTGTAATATTTAAATATTTCGTGATTCACTTCTTGTCATCAAAGGATTAAGAAGTGAATACACTCAAATAATTCAATCTACAACCACTCTCTGAGGAAATATTGGGCATTGCTAGGGGCTTCACTCGAACATCCTTTGAACATATATTCAAGGAACAAAATACAGAAGCCAATCTTTAATACAAGTAAACAATGGTGGTTTCCTAGAGGAGCACACCCATATTCCTTTCAATTAATACTTATTTATCTACTGACAGTGGAACATATTGGTATCCATAACTTGTGTGCTTTTTGGGCAAATTTTTTGGTGATAGATTTACATAAACTTGTTGTGGAAGATCAAAGTCTTATAGACAAGTTTTTGGTAGTGGAAAACATATCATGGGGAAAGATTCCACAGCTGGATTCTCCTAAGGAATAGATGTGAGCATTGTGACACTCATTTTTTTCTCTTCAAATGGATGATGGAATGTGTTACCCCCATTTCCACATGGGTGTTTTGTAGGTATATTTGTAAAGGTAAATGAGCAGTTCCAAGAAGGGCTTGTTAATCTTGGCAGTTTTGAACTAGTTCTAGGATCATAACAGCTAAAGGCAATCCAACTATGTGGCCTTATACCCATGTCCTGAGAATGTTTTCCTATAGCAGTCTCCAATAAAGTCCTGCAATAGCAAGGTGACACTAAGCATAAAAAGGGAGAGTTGACAACATCCCAAGAACTTATAGAATAGATCTGTGCATTTTTTATATCAATATGGGTACTTTGCAGTAGAAGAACAATCATCAATAGCAGGATGGTGCCTCTCAACATTGCTTATGAGAAAATATTTGGAGACAGGGTAACATCAAAGGTAACCATAAAACATATAAGTAGTGTGGTCCATCTTCATGGAAATATGGTCTATTATGAGCTTCCTAAAGCAGCAGTGGAGTTTGTTTTCTCAGCAACCTGTGTAGTAGCAACATCTTTAGATCTTCTCTTTTCTGTATGATCAATCCCTGGAAGAATGGAGCAACTGTGCAAGCACATTAAAACTTCCAGACAACCGATCTTTTCTTATCTATATCACACCAGGATGAGAATTTAAAGGGTCAATTGTCAGAGATTATGGCATGGCCTAGATTTGTGGATCAATGGCATGTATCTAGTGTTGAAGAATTAGCTGAAACAAGAAGGGAGATATCCAAACCTTTCTTTCATCATAATTGTGACATGATGCAACATACTCCACCCTGTTGTAGCAGCATAGAAACACGTTTAGAGTAGCATATCAACAGGTTTAGAACGTGCCATTAATAGGTCTACTTGTCCTAGACACTTATTTGGCAACCCCCTCATCACATTATAGTAGTGTTTCCAGATCTAAGTTAATGGTTACAACAAGTTTTTTGAGGCAATTTTGGGAGGTCATTTTGACAGGCATTTTGGTAGCGTTCAGATTGTGGAGGGATACAACAAAAATACCAAACCACAAATCAGCATGGGCATGGGCATGCTCACAAATGCAAAAAAATAAGATCAACAACAGTATTTTTGGATCAATGGCATCTATCCAGTGTTGAAGAATCAACTGAAACAAGAAGGAAGATATCCAAACCTTTCTTTCATCATAATTGTGACATGATGCAACATAGTCCACCCTATTGTAGTAGCATAGAAACACATTTAGAGTAGCATATCAACAAGTTTAGAATGTGCCATTACCAGGTCTACCTGTCCTAGCCACTTAATTGGCATCCCTCTCATCACATTACAGCAGTGTTTCTAGATCTAATTTAATGGTTACAACAGGCTTTTTGACGCACTTTTGGGAGGTCATTTTGAGAGGCCTTTTGCGTAGCGTCCAGCTTGAGGAGGGATACAAAAAAATACCAAATCACAAATCAGCATGAGCGTGGCCATGCTCACAAATGCAAAAAAATAACAATCACAAATTGAGCTATACTTCCGCTTCCATCATTCAAGGGATCATTTAATTAATAATAGTTTCCTTTCCCATATCCTGTATCTTTAAGGTGGCCTGTGCCTAGGAAACAGTCTCGAAACTTGTGAAATGACACGGGCATGACTACGTCAGTACTGTAGAAGGCGTCCTCCACACCATCCCCATGATGAATATCAATATCAATATAAAGCACTCGCTGACATATTGAAAAGGAAAATGAGCATTACTGTCTATTAAACAATCAGGAAATTGTGTGTAGTTTAATCACTTACAAGTTACATCCACAGGTATTTCACACATACAAATCAAAAGAGAGCCTTGCACAGAACTTTAGAAGCCAGGATAAGAGCAATTAAAAAAAAGAAGAATTAACCCAGGCTTTTAGATAATAACTTTTTTAGAAATAAATTAAATGACACTGTGAAAGCCCATTTTCATAAACCTATGAGACTTAGATATTTGTATTAGAACCATATTAAGTTGTCCTAAAAAAAAAAGGGTTGCATGCAGTAATAGCCCAGCAATTAGTATTAATTTATGGAATTTATGTTAGTTGACCTATTTCACTTCAAGACACAATGATCGACAATACGCAATACATTAAACATGGCTTATTTGGCAGAGTTGTTCTTACTTGAAGGTCTTGGCATGAATTTCTGGGATTGAGCAACTGAGATTGTTGTAGGACAAATTGGTGAGATTGGATACATGACCTTAAAAAAACATTTCTTCATAGTAATCTACAATTCTTTGATGGCAGCATGCAAGCAGTTGGAAAAAAGGTGTACTCGACCTAAGTGGGTGAAGATAAAAACCAGGACAACCATCAATCCAAGATAATTTCACAAAGAAAATATGAAGTGAGCATGTACTAAATATTATGAGCATATGTACATATAATGAAAAAGATGGTGTATCCCATATGTAATTCTAATAAGAAAGAGTGGTTTACAAGTAATGTCTACCAAAATCAATGAGTCTATCTTACCATGGAAGCGTTGAGGTTGAAGGCATTGCAACATCTACCCACATAAATAAAAAAAGGCAATGGGAACCTGAAGATAGGAATTAAATTTTTAAAGATTGAGATATATTGTAGAGAAGAAACTAATTTGCAAAGTAAAGGAAGCGAAAAAGGAAGTAGAATCCTGTAACAAGAGAGAAAAATTGTGTACCCATATGTAGACCTTCATGAATGGCTGGAAAGGGAGGCATATATGTTAAGCATGTTTTTTGTATTCTTCTGTGATGTTGAATTTGAGCTACAATACACGTAATGTAAGAGGGAAAAATAAAGTTTTTTTTTTGTTTCTTCTTGTATAAAATGGACAAATAGCATGGAAAAGAAAAGTAGATAGGACAGTACCTTTTAGTTTGGAGTTGGATGCTTTGCATGCCAGAAAGGAAGCTTACATTGGTGGGAACAGGAGATGACAAGTACAAATGAAGCAACTGTACTAATAAATTAAAAAATCGACTAACAAACTGTTGCAACAGTTATTTACTTACAGACCATATACTCTCTTATGGAGAGTATTTTGAAACGATTTGAGTATCGTGAATATTTGAAACAAACTGAATGTACAAATAGTATACTTGTAGTAGAAGTTAAAAAATGGGCAACAAATTTACTTTCAAACCAAGTATAGGGACACCATGGGAAAAAAAATAGACATAGGTATGAAGTCAAGAAGTACAAGCTAAATATACACATGGGATAAATGTACAACATAACTTAAGAATTTATTATATATTGTGAACTGTTTCTATGTACATACAGTATAGTGTGAATTGTTTCTCTGATCATAAGAGAGTATTTGAAACGAAATGAGGATTGCGAATATTTGAAACCAATTTAATGTACAAATAGTCTAAATTGAGTAGAAGTAACAAATGGACAACATATTTACTTTGAAACCAAGTATAGAAACTCCATGGGAAAAAGAATATACATATGTGTAATGACAAGAAGTAGAAGCTAAATATATACATGGATTAAATGTACAACAGAAGTTAAGAACTTAGTATATTGTGAACTGTTTCTATGAGAGGTGCATTACATGCAAGTAGAAGGGAAATATATTAAATGTACATTTACTATGGTAGTAGGGAAGCATGTAATATATACAATGTTTGTGCATTCCATGTGTGAAAAAGGATAATACATTTATTCAATTAAAGCATAGGTTATGGACAAAGTAGTACATACAAGTGAAGGGTAGTAATGGCAACTGAAGAATGTGTGGGAATCAAAGAAGAAGGGTTGCTGGGTTGTAAGGAGAGGGAAAAGGGAACTGCAAGCAAGGAAGAGGCTTTAGTCATAAATGCAACGACAACACCATGTGATGTTTATGTATTGAGCAAGATAAGGGTGGTGGGATACTAAGTCTTTGCGGATCTTGCACATGGTGTCCCTTTCATGCATATGGATCATGCGTTAAAGGAAGGCTCTTATTTCTGAGAGAAGCTTAATAGTAGGGTGAATCGGGTTCAGTGGGATGTTTGAAGTCGATTGGAAGCGTGCTTCAATTTGTTGTAGTGATTCTTGTTGTTCCTTGATCTACTTGCAGAAGTCAGCAAGGGTGTTCAGGTATTGCATGTCCATGTTTGTTGTCGAAGAGCTAGGAAGAGAGAAAATAGAGCCATTAAAAGCTTAACATGTTCAAATAATATAGAGTAAAGGAAGGCACATTTTTTTTTGTAATTGAATTTCTATACTAACAGTTTTTTTTTCATAGTAGCGAATAATAAAATCAATAACATATTCACATCATAGATAAAAGGAAAAAAAGTTGAAAACTTGTGTAATGGACATTTTGTTGTTCTTTTTTTTGTTTGTTCTATTGCAGAGAGAAAAGAATGTTGTAAGTGTAATGCTATGGTAGATTCAAGTAGATGAAACAAAACAAAGTTAAGATGTTGGAAGCAAATGAATAGAAATATATGCATGAGTGCAAGAGTGTTTTTTGGGGGGGTGGATGGGGGGAGGGAAGAAGGCAAGGTTGTTTTGTTTTGGTATTTAGCAAGAGAAAAGTGATAGTATTTGTTTTTATGGTGTTGTTTGTTTATTATTTTCTATGTAACTGAGAAGAGGTGTGGGAAGTAATGCATGGGTGTAAGCATATGTGAGAAACTATGTTAAGAAATTTGTGGTGGAATTGATCTGGAGGCAATTAAATTTTATTCTTGTTTTCTTCGTTGGATAGAAGGGCTATCCTTCATACATGCATAGTGAGAAAAAGAAAGAGATGGCATTATGCGTAGGTCAGTGAGTTATCTAACTCTTGAAACTGCAGTAAATGTTATCCCTTGTCGATCGATGTTTCCTATGTCGTTTGTTGCCTTCTGTAAGGTCATTCCTTGTGATTTGTGGATTGTTAAACCCCAGGCCATGTGAAGGAGAAGTTGTCTACGAGAACCTCTTGTTAAAGGGAGGATTGGGATGTAGGTAGGGTTAGAAGCATCCCATGGTGGGCCTTTGTAGTTGACAAAGTCAACAACAACAAACAAAGGAAGCATAGGTGGAGTAGTGGCAGTGTTGTACAAGATTGAAACAACTTGACCAAGAGCACCATTAACAAGACCTTCCTGAAGCCAAAGGTTTGTTGTAAGCATAACGTATTGACCAACAACAAGGAGTACGACCATATCTAATTGTTCATATTCTGGTGCAAGAAGTAGTGTTTTTTTCCTAACTTCTGTGGAACATAATGCAATCGATACATTTAGTTGTTTAAGCATTTGTTTGTTGTGTAAGGAAACATAATTGTTAGTTGAGAACAAATGGGTGGATTGATCAAATATGTGGTTCTTAGCTTGAGAGAGGGAAGAGGATGTCCTTGACATAAGAAGGGTCCAATCAGCAATAGTTGGTGTTGCATTCCTAAGATTGAGGAGAAGTTGGCGGAACTGAATTTGAGAAGGGTCATCTCCTTGTTGACAAAAAACTGTTGAGAGGGTTATGAATGTGTCAAAGGTACGCCAAAGTGTGTTTCCACATGATGCTCCTACATACATGGGGATATATTTGATAGGTGGAAGTTGACAAAGGTCACCTATGAGGATGATAGAGCGGCCTCCAAAAGCAAAAGTTCGATGGGAAGGGAATGCTTCCTGAAGACAAGAGTCAATGTTGGATAAGAGATTTGGTCCAATGAAACTCATCTCATCAATTAACACATAGTGTATATGGATGAGTCCTTCTTGGAGGTTTGCAAGGGCTTGGCCCTCAAGAGGAAGCATAGTATTTATTGGTATCTGAAGGGCATAATGTATTGTAAGGGAATTCATGTTAAATGTCATGACGCTAGTTGGAGCAAGCAAGAGAAGAGGGGATGAGTTATTTGTAGATGATGAAGAGAAGGCAGCTTGTAAGCATCCAATTAAGTAAGATTTTCTTGTGCCTGTAGTTCCTTGGATGACCATACGTAATGGTTTTGTGGTAGTGTGTTGTGTGTAGTGGGACATTATAATTTCAAAGGCTGTGCATTGTGTTGGAGAAAAGCAATTAGGAGAAGCAGGAGTTGAAAAAGGTTGTAGTTCTGCTTGGTTCAATGAGCGGTTCAACTCAAGAAATGAGATGGCCAAGTTTTGCAAGTGTAAAGGTATATGTGTGTGGCCCCAATTGTGATTGGTGTCAAAGTCATGATGACTAAGCATGTCAAGATCATCAAGTTGTAGGTTGTTTCCAGGGTGGAGTTGAGAGAGGAGTTTCCATTATGACATGCCGATAGAGGAGGGAGGATGAACTTCATGAGGGGGAGGTGTATCAATAGAAATAGTCAGAGGGGGCAAAGGGTGTCGGTCAACATGCCAGGAATTGTAGCTCCCATGAAAGGATTCCCATGCAGAGACAACTTCTAAGTCTGAGGAGCCAATATCTTTTGGCACATCACGAAAAGGCTTGTATAGGAGGATTTCACTCCAACAGAAATTGACATAAAGAGGAGAGGTGGAAGGAGGGATGTCAAGGAAATGAGGAAGGACATGCACGATCTTGGTTGGTTTGTGGGGATTCCCTTGACATTTTTTTCTACATGCAGAGAAGGACCAAGAGCGGGAAGCTTTGAGAAGGGGAAAGTGTTCAAGCGAAGGGGGTCTTTGCATATATGCAGAAATGAAGTTGGTTGGTGGGGGGGTGTTGGGAAGGTCTAGCGAGACACGTTTGAAAATGGTCTGGGAAGTGTTTAGGGAAACAAATGTACGACTGCAAAGAGTCAAGGGAATTTTTTGTAGCATATGGCAGCTTTCTTGTGCTCCAATGTCTCGATCAGCCATGGTTTCGGACAATATTTTTCGGATAGGTAATAAGATTCCCTCTTCTGCAGGGGCAGCATGTGCAATATGTGTTAGAATATCATGGTAGCTCTCAGATTTGTTCTCTACTTTCGAAGCATACTTTGAAATATATGAGAGGACAGCATGACGAGAGAGCATAGGATGGCAATCAACATTAGCTCTCCATACTGAGAGCATAAGAGGGTTGTGTACATTTAAAAGCTCATCATTTCAAGCGGGGATATATTTTTTTTGGCCAGAGTTGTCAATGAATATGGAAGATGTTTCCTGCAGTTCAAAGGGGAAACCATAGCGGAAAACAAGGGTTGTGCCCTTTTTGCGAAGACAAGAGGATTCATTGCATTTTGTGTGGCATTGCACAGAATTGACAAGGGTTTCATAGTCGTCATTTTGGTTTTCTTCATGTATGGAGGATGTTGCAAGTGTGTAAGGGTCTTGGTGAGATGCTCGATAGAAGGCAGAGACACGAAGGTGCATAGGATGAGGGTTCCATACTTTTAAGAAGCTGTCAAAGTATGTTTTTGCAATATCAACAGTGAGGGGATGATTCCAATCAAGGCTGTCCATATTGGGTGCATCCTCCAACCAAAGGAATCCATGTATATGATCAGAACCTCGGTTTTTCCATTCATACCTATATTAAGAAGGAAAGGAAAAACAAAACACAAAGTTAGGAAAAAATTCGAAATGTCAAGCAGTAAAAGGAAATAAAATGCAAAGAGTGAGAGAAGCAAACCTGCACCAATAATCTTTTGTTTGGAATGTGTGTAGTAGGACCTCTTCAAGGAAGATGGTGAATCTATGGTGCATATATAGAGAGGTAGTATATGGATTGGTTATAATGTTATGAATTCTCCTTTGGAATTGTGAAGGCAATAAAGTGGGAGGATGGGAAGGCATGAGCATGTGAAGGTCATGCCATTTGGTGTCAGCTGCACTGAGGGTAAAAAAAAAGGTTGGGATACCAAGCTGGGTGATCATATCACACAGTTCACCTCGTCTTTTGTTCAAGAAAGAGAAGGTGCCACGTAGAGTAGAGCCAAAAAGCATGGCATGATCAGCAACACGAGAATATGGCATCTAGATGAGTTGTGTGCACAAAGCTGATACGGTTGTGAGGAGGGTGTCTGCTAGGTTGCATTTAACAAAAAAAGCTGCGGTGGCTTGGCTAAAATGGCACATCATAAGGTTGTACAAGTAGTAGCAGAACTAAGGGTGTTGGGAAAACCTATTACCATGGAATCGAATAAGGTGCAAAGCATATTCCTGCATGGTGACTTCGTAAAGACGAGGTTGTTTTAGCATGGGAACCCTTGTGGAAAATAGCATTAGGAATGCCATTGAGAGGAGCCCTTCCATATTGTATTCATTTATTGGAGAAATACCAATGGGGGGCCAATCAATTGATGTTGGAGGGGTGGTAGGGTTTGTAGATGCAAATCGCCTACAGTCTCAGTGCGAGAATCTGGGAGTGAAAAAACAAAGGACGAGGTTTCAATGCTTGTTGGAATTGGCATTGAAGGTGTTGCATCATCAGTAGTGGGTGAGGGTAGTTGGAGGTCAGGCCCAGGGGTTGTGGCATGGCGAAGAAGGGAGGACACATTTGTGGGTTCAAGTGGCAAAGCATGCAATGCTTGGAGGTCAAGGTGGACATCCTTGTAATACGGATCGTTGGAAATTATTTTGAATTCTAATGTAGCTAGAACATTTGAATGGCTAACAATGAATTCATAAGGCTTGTTTGCAACATTGAATTTGCGAACAACAAGGATGTCCAAGTCTGCTAAGAGGCGTGGAAGAGAGGTGGCTATTGTGGAGATGTCTCGTGGGAAGCTAATAGTATGGCCGGAGTATTTGTATTGGCCACCATGTGCATGCGTAACTTGAATTATTGGATTGACTCAGGCAATTAGCATTTCTTCTATTTGAGTCAGGCATGCAAGTTCAATTGGTTGGTTTCTAGGATCCATGTTGTTATCTATTGAGAAGCAATGGCCATGTTGCTCATTATTACATCGAGAGCATGTATAGATTCCATTTGAAAACTTTGTTTTCATATTTGGATATGATTCCTTGCATATGGAGCAAACATGAAGTGGGTGGAGGCGAGAAAGTCGGTTAAGAAAGCAAGCGTGACCATCTAGCAAGGGGGTGGTTAGAGGTGGGGGTGTAGTGGATGTGTGCATTGGGGTAGGGTTGATTGAAGCATTGATGTTTCCATGCCTAGATTGATAAATAAGATGTCTCTGCATATTTTGGCAGTCCTTTGTTTGGCTATAAAGAAGTCTTCTACGTGCATTTATTTGGTCACGTTCACTATTGGGAAACATAGGTTGTTGAAGAGGAGTTTTCCTTGAACCTGGAGGAGACATTGATGGGAATTTCAAATGTTATAAATGTGTTATTGTAAGAAAAAGTCGAGGCATGTACATTAAAAGAAAGATATGCAAAGTATAAATAAGAAGGTATGTCTACATATAGAAAATAACTCATTGTGAAAGTTTTTGCAAGAAAGAAGGTATAAAGCATTTATGTGATGTATGTGGAGCATGTATGACATAATAAACATTGTATACATGTAAGAAAATGTGAAATGTTGCATGGACACATATGTATGTCGTGCTTTAAAAAAAAACACGTAATGTATACGATAACACATATGTCATGTGAGCACAAAATTTATAGTAGCTAATTACATTCGAGATCTTTGTAAAAAGACAGGAAAGTAAGGGAAAAGTCTATATACAAGAAATGAAGCAAGGAAAGCTGGGGGTGGGGGTGAGGGGGGGGGAAATATCTAAGTGATCATGATAAAGTGGAAGAAACATAATTGGGTCGAGATGAGGTGGAATGCATTTGGAGAGATGGGATGGTGTATTGTAGGGTACGATGTGTCGAAGATATGGATGTAGAAGAAAGGAGTGAGGGAAGAGTAAGATGTGGGAGGGTGAGTAAAAGTGGTGGTTGGAATAGCCGAGGGTGGAGTGTATGAAGGGGAGGTTAGAGACAGCATGCAATAGGATGGCTTTGAGTAGTGAGTGCAGATATTTATTCAAGGAGCTTGGTTGATGCTGCAGCATAAGGAAGCTCTTCAGAATTGACAATGGTTGTCTTCAAGCGTGTACTGGAGTTGAAAGTCTCTGTCTTAATGGACAAGGAAAACATGTATGGGCGTGAAGTTAGGTGCAGAGAGACTTCCTTTATGGCTAAGGGCTCAGTGGCGAGCATGCATAAATCCTTTGCAGAGACACCAAGTAGTTTGTTGGCTGTGTCATCAAAAGTTGTGGCCCCATTGATCTGGTCGGTGTGGTCTTGCAAGGAAAGCTTTAAAATGTATCTATAATCACATTCTGTGAATTCACCATCACATTTGCTGCATTTCCAAGTGTTGAAAGCTCTATGTGCAACTTTCTTCATGCATTGAACGCTATCAACAAAGAGAGGGCATGCAAGGAAGTGGAAGTCATCCATGTTAATGTCAACAATGGAAGTGTGCACAGAGAGCCACAGGGCCTTATCAGAGAGTTGCATGCTTTGCAAATCGAAGATTGTTTTAGATGGGTGTGTTTGAGACATAGAGCCTATGTATTTGCGGCTCAAGGATGGCGACGCAATGTGAAATCCATGATGAATGTATCATTTTGAAGGTGATGGGTTGCCTCAATATCTGGACTGATAAGGATGGTACTACTAGGAACAGTTCCAATTGTTTTACCATTATAATCCGTAAGACGACCACCCTTTATTGCAAGGACATGTGGTGGGTCGGAGGAGTATAGTGAAGCAAGATGTGAACCCTCAGTGTGGCAGTGATGACCCCAAAGTGTGACATCGATGCTAAAATAGGATGTGTCTATGAGGCAGACAGTTCTCCTACTTGTTTCAGAACCATCTTTTTTTCGAATTGTAGATCCAGGTGAGACAGAGCTAACTAGGCCAACCAGGTCAACCATGGAATTTGAAGGTAAACTTTGGAGGTCATTGATTGTTTTAAAGTGGAAGGAATGTAAAGCAATGGAGGGAAATGCATCGAGGCAAGGGTGGATGGTCGACGTAGATGAAAGGACAATCTCAAGATGGTTGTTCAAATGGTTATATGAAGGGTTTCTTGTTTTGATTGTGCCATTCGAGATAGTGTACATTGTCCCTATTTCAAGAAGGGAATAGAAGGTGTCAAAAAAGTTGTTAAAGGCAGAGACATGGATCTCTTTTCTAGAACAATCAAGAAGGTCAAAGCCAAATATTTTCCCTGGGCTGCGTTGGTTGGTGTATTCATGGATGGGTGTCTTGGCAAGCACACGACCTTGGATGGACCATTTTTTATAGTTGGGATTGAGTGCTTTGAATGGAATTACAATAGTTGGCATGGATATCGATGTCTCTGATGCTTGGGATGAGTGAACATTGCTTTCTTCTGTAAGGTAGCTGGATTGGCTAGTTGATGAACCAATTGGAATGCCAAAGCTAGTCAGTAGTAAAAGAGGAATAGGGCTCCCAACAAGGGAAAGCTTGCGGTGGACTAGTTCAAGATCGAGTATTGTAATAGTCCTGTAGGAGAAGAAAACACAAGAATTAGTAAAGGTGTTATAAAATTGATGATTTTGGTGGTAGGTAAAAATGTATAGGATAAAATACATAAGAGAGGGCTTAAAATAATGGGTAGAAGACAGTACATGTTATTATGGACGATGGTGTAGGTGCACTTGGAGAGCTTGATGACAGAGCCTTCTTGGAGTTCTCCATTTGATATGAGGGAGTTGAAGGTAGTTGGGAGCAAAGTCTGATGCGTGTTGTTACCATCAAAGATAGTAATTCAAAAACGTGGAGCAGTTGTATTTGTTGGTCCGAATGGCTGGAGTGAAAAAACTTGCAAAAGTGACTGAAGATGTACAAAACCAGACAACAAAGAAGATACTGCATTTTCTATCAAGGGTGCCTCCATTATGCGGGGGAAACACTGAGAGTAAGAGGAAACAAATGTGTAAGTATATGACATATTTTTTTGTATATATACATATATGTATATATATATATATATAATATTGTAGGAGTTACATACAACCATGCCATACGCACAATGAAACTGTAGCATGGAGAAGAGTATAATGTAAAAAAGTGACAGAAAGACGGTAGTTTTTGATTTTTTTTTAATATAATGTGAGAATAAAAGCATACAATGGAAGCGTGCAAAGTTAGGTAGTAAATGCTTAAAGTGTATTAGAGGTACAATCTAGCAAGGAATTTATTGGATAATTTGGCCCTTCTCGACATATCCCTTCTGCTCAACCCACTACCTCATTATGACCCTCATTATGTGATTTATTGAGTCTCATTATCCTCACTTCAATACAACCCTCCTTCTACTTTTATCCTGCAACAGACTCTATGCATCCTCTAATCTTCCATATCTAGCTTTGCATTTTTTTCCATCACTGTATAGGGAGGAGATTCAAACTAACAATGTGATGCACATGTCAACAAAGGGCTTGACTATATTCTCTCTCTCAATGTAGGTATTTTTTTTCTTGTGTGTCATCACTGTATAACAATAAAATCCAAACTAAATATGTCATATGCGCATACCTGCAGAAGTAAAAAACTATTTCCAAGATGTATAAAATTATGCATTAATGCATACTTATGTTTTCATATTTTACAACAAGTTAGAAAAAGAAAATAGTTGAGTAAATAAGAGATAGGACTAAGGAGCACCAGGAAGGCAGGAGCTCTATTAATGACTTCCTAATTATTTCAGTAATGGCAATGAAAGCTGTGCAATTGCTGCCAAGTAACATGTCAGATTCACTTCAGTTACCTATCTCATTGTCTCATAAGGCAAGGCACAAATGATGAAAATGTAATAACCTTGTTGGTTAGTTGAAGTTCGTAAATCCTATGCTTAATGTTATAACCTCCCTAGAGTGGAGAGTGGTTGTGTATTCCTTTTAGGGCTGGTGTTATAGCGAATTTCACCACTCCAGGTGAATCACACTTTGTATGGCCTTCCCCTGTCCCGCTGCAGACTCTTTAGACCCCATGGACCATATTTTATCCTTTGATGTTTCCTTGATCATCCCTAAAACTATATAAAAAATGATATACGCGGCTTTTTACCCAATAACCGCGTACATATGCGGGTTTGACTCCTATAACTGCGTACATCGGGATGTGTGCATAGTCCAAATCCTTTTGGAGTTTTCCTTGACATGGATTCGACTCATTCGACTCCTGGCCTTCCATATGCCTTGAGATCGCTCGGATTCGACTCTTCATTATCCCTTGTGAAGCTATATAAGGAACCCCTTCATACATTGAAGGCATATAGAGAGATTGAAAGCAACGAAACTATAGTCCATTGTTGCCGGAATTTATGCTTGAGTCTGCATCCCTTTGTCCCTTTGGAGCACTTTTGTGTTCTTCCCAAGCTTGCCTTTTGCTAATGAGCTTGCTATCATGAGATGGAGGATTGAGGTGGTGGAGGCCCAAGTGGGGGATTCAGTTTCTCCGGTTCGCAGACGTGCCGTCAGAGGTTGTATCTATCTTGTAATCTCTGATTTATATTAATAAGAACTATATTTTCCTGTCCAATGATGTGTATTTGATTGAATATTGTATCCATTGGAATATGTCAAATGATTTTACATTATTGATTATATATGCTAGAATATATCTAACACCATGATATATAGTATGCTTGTATTGTTTACTTGTTGTTGAGGAAGTATTATATCAATTCAAGCTGAAGATTGGAAAGCTCAACGGGGATCTACTTCAACCGTCCGGAATAAGGTACGAGGTCTGATCCTTTAGTGTTAGACATTTTATTTCTATTGCATATTGGGAAAGATTGATTTCTGGAGTCAAAGTTGTCTGTTGTGGTACCCCAAGCCATAGGAATTTCTCTCCGAAACAGAATTAGCGACTCCGCTGGGGAGTTCCTAGTAGTTGTCCTTTGGGGGTGATATTCTCGGCATTCAATGTATTTGAATTGCTCTTTCTCTCTTGTTTCTGTGTCGGGTCTGGGGGCATGTATGCCTGGTAGAGTCTGATTGGAGTGAAGTCTGTCTCAGCCTATCTGTTTGCCTTGTTTTATGCACCTTTTCTTCCTGTACGTGGGTTTTTGATTTACGGTCGCGTATACATGCGATTTCCTTTGTGATTTCCGCGTATACACGCGGATTTACTGTGAACAGTCGCGTATACCCTGGATTTTTCCCTTTTTGTGGAAGTTAATTGGTTGCTGGGTGAATGTTGTTAGTTGCTGAGTCTCCTTTGGCACTGCCTGAGTCTGTTTTGACCTCTGTTTCTGACTGGAAACGTTTTTTTTTTTAGCCTAAATTTTTTTTTTAGGTAAGTTCTTGTCATGGCATTTTTTATTTTTTGTTTGATATTAGTGCATTAGAGTTCTTTTACCTTAGTGCTTTGGTTGGATGCTGTCTATGTGTGCTTACAGAGTTTGGGGGTGGTAGAATCATTCTTTTGCTATTTACATCTCTTATATTTTCAAAAAATCGAAAAACATTTGCTTATCATAATGCATTGCATTTTGCACTTTGCATTGTACTTGCACTAAATCTAGATTTGCTTTGGAGTACTAGTTAGGACTTCATATAGGGAAAATTTGCATTCATCATTTGAAGAAGAATTGTGCACTTCACGTAGTAGCATACCCTGTTTACATGGACACAATGCATTTGCATTGATTGTTACGGTGTGCATTTTACTTCATGTTGCGTCATAACACCACTAGTTGCATGACCATATCCTATTTTTGAGTAATAAAGCCAACTAAAATCAACGCTAATTAGAATGAATTACACTCTTTTCTTTTTCTAGGGTGCACCAACAAGCTTAGGTTTTAGGATCTTGGAATAGTTCATTGTAAGTCAATTCTCGAAGATCACTAAACAACAACATCTAGGTGTCTGTCCAGGGAGTGTGTGAAATCCTTGGTATAACCATCGTTCTCAGGATCCTCCTCTCAAAAGGGAGTTAAGCACGAGGCAGTGTGAGTGGTTATTGATTGGGATGACCCCTAGTCATAACTGAGTAGCATCGGAGATATTTCTAGGATTGTATTCATATCTGGGGGCTCTTTCGAGAGTTTCGGGCTTTGCTACCCTACCCATACGGTCAATCCCGCCTATGACTGTCCACCTGAGCTTTGATTATATTGAGGTGACGTTAGTGACCTTACCTAGGATATCGAGGGGGTACTTGTAGAGGTTATTCTGCAGGTGTCTCGTCCAGGTTGGGGTCGGATAGCATAGTCGCTTTACATGTTGAAGCTGAGGGCCACAATAATTGGTTACATACCTCCTCTTGTTGTGTATGGGAGTCTCAGGCCTCTTCTAGGTGAGACATACCTACTTCATTCGGGAGCTCACTTATCCAGCCCTTGTTTTCTTGCATTTGGCTTTAGATTTTAGTAGTGATTTCTCTGTGCATGCTAGTTGGCCTAGGGTTTACGTAAATAGAGAGTCTTTGCTATTTTTGTTTTGAGTCATTGTGGATTCAAGTGCGGTTCTGCGCTGTTCTTGTCAGTTAGCAGGACTTCCGCCTTTCGCTTCTCCTCCTCCTTTGGGAGAGAGACCTGCACAGTCTAGGCGGACTATGTCACACACTGATTCACACACCATGGAGGATCATTCAGAGACTATTCCTAAGCCACCTCCTCTCCTTCGTGTTGATGATGGGGAATTTACTCCTACATACGATCCTTCACCTGACCTAGCTGAGTTCGGTCCTGTGATTTCCCAGATAGGATCTTTGCACGATAGACCTACTCAATCTAGGGCTGATTCCCTATTGACACACTACCGGTATGGAATGCCGAAAGATGTCAAGACTCACTTTGAACCTGCCAGCACTAGCTACGGTAGTTATGCTACGACTGGTTTTCCTATGCACGATTTGACATTTCATGTCGAATCTGACTTTGAGCCTAGAATTATGCCTGGGGAAATCCCATTCCTTACCTTGCGGAGAGGTTTGGGAGTACTAGTCACATTGCACCTTCCGTCCCAGTGGTGGAAGCTACATCTCACCCCCCTCCTAGGTCTAGCGTTAGTGATCTGATTAGGATACCAGGTCCGAGACGGGTGACGATAGGCAGTAGTACATATGTTATTACTCAGATTCCTTGGTCCTTCAAGCCGATATATGACTACGAGTCAGGTCCATACTGCGGTTACTAGGCTGATTGTGTCTCAAGTTCATATACCACCCGCCGCTTCGGGAGGCTATATTCACTCTTATAGTGGTAAACTTGTTATGTCTGGGACATATATACCTACTTCTGGTATGTATGTTCCCCCTTCCGGAGCTTATATTCCTACCTACGGAGTGTCCCATGGGACATCGCATGCGATGACCTATGGACCTTATTATGGTACGTAGTATGGACATGTTTCTTCACCTTACGGAGGCGGGTATCAACAACCTGCTTACTCTCCTAATTATGGCTTCGTAGCTCCTACTAGTCAAGGTCCACCTTACTATGGTACTTCCACATCACCTTATACAGGTCAGACATGAGGAGGACACTATGGACAAGGCCATGGTGGTGTTCAAACCTATGTGAACCAGGGAGCGGTCCATCGACCTCATCATCCTAGGCTCCCTTTCCTCGCGACGCTTAACCTTCCTGACTTATCGAGACTTACGAACGATCACGTGGCTCATGACCCGGCTTGGCCGGCTTTCCCTACCAAGATTCCTTCGGACATACCTAAGTTCGAAGGCAAACCGGGAGAGGATCCGAGCGAACACGTTACCACGTTTCACCTTTGGTGCTCTTTGAATTCGTTACATCAGGACTCAGTCCGCTTGCGACTATTTCAATGCACCCTCACAGGGCCTGCTACGAAATGGTATATAGAGTTACCAAAGGGAGCCTTTACCTTGTTCGATGATCTTGCAATGACTTTTCTTAATCACTTCCAGCTACCAGTGCGCTATGATGTTGGTACTAAACTCTTGTCGACATTTCGACAAGATAAAGCCACCCATATTTCTAATCATATTCAGGAGTGGCATAGACGAAAGAGATTAATTAAAGCTTTTATACCGCCGGAGTTCCTTCTTGAGTGGTTCCTCAAGTCTTTATTGCCATATATCATGAAGGATGTTTCTACATCCAGAGTGCAGAATGAGGAACAAGCAATCTTTAGGGCACAGGAACTGGACTTGATTTATGCTCAGTCCGGTTTGTTGTATGAGATTATTCCCAATGCTCCTCGTTCTAGTTTCGATCCCAAGGTCAAACCTGGACCACATGCCGATGGCATTGTGGGTTGTGCAAGTATGAAACCTACAGATTCAGTTGCAAAACAAGTTAGTCAATTGTCGCTCAACCAGTCTGCTTCGGGACAAGCTACGGCTTCATCTCAACCCACCCAAACAGCGAGTGTACTTTCTGTGCAATCGTCAGACCAGAAGGGTAACCAGCAACCCGGACAGAATAGAAAAAAGGGTAAGAATAATAATCGAAAGGGTGGGAATAGGAATGAGAATACTTCCAATAATGACAAGAACGGTCAGAATGCTGGTGGGGACAAGCAAGTGAAACATAAGGTTAAGTTCCCTTGCAAGCTATGTAAGGATGATCACCTCACTTACTTGTGCCCCCAAATTGATGAAGCTTCGAGACTCTTAGCACAAGGCCCAACTGTGCTAATGAACCCTTTACCGCATAGCCAGGATATGAACTCGAAGTCCTAGGAGCAATCTAGTGAGAATGATCCACTAGAGGCTAGTGCTCGTGGGTGCATTAACATGGCCGATGCTGCCAAGGTTGTGACTCGTGCGAAATATTATGGATCGTCACAACCCAACCTAGGCAAAGAACCTGATCCACCAGGAACCCCTTTGTGCATTGAGAAACCTGTGGATAAACCTGAGGCTACACCTCGCATTCCTAAGGGGGTACTTAAGCACTCGGGGCATAATCCAAGTGCCTGAGCCGCCCAGAATTATTTAGTTGTCAAGGATTTGGGCCATACTCCTTGTGCGATGTCTGCATTGGAAGTGCTTCAGAGTTTTCCTTCACAAAGGAAGGATTTACTTTTTTCTCTTGGTGTGAACGGTGACGATTCTTCCTCAGTGATCAAATTTGAAACCGCAGGTCATCAGCCTTGCTTGCCCTACTATGTGTCGCTTTTGGTACACGTAGAATGTCTTAATATGATCGTCAAGCGCACTGTGATTGATGAGGGCGCTGCTGCATCTGTGATGTCTTTGTCCTGTTGGAAGGGTCTTGGTTCTCTTGAGTTGTCGAAATCAGCGACTATGTTAACTGCTTTTGATGGGAGATCTTTTAGGCCGCACAGCATCATTCCATCCCTTAAAGTCCATTTGGGAGGGAAGACCATTGCGATAGAGGTTGAGGTGGTTGATGTGCCCCTCGACTACAATCTCTTGCTGGGTCGGAACTGGATGTATAGTATGCAAGCCGTTGCTTCTTCCATGTTTCGCGTTGTATTATTTCCACATAATGGGAAGATTGTAATGATTGATCAAATGACATTCAAGAATTCCCCTATTTCTGCATCTTCAGGAGCTTCGGTCCCGGTCGTTGAACACTCTCAATCGGCAACTGGGAGTGTGGGTGTAGGCATGTATCCATCCCTCATGGGAAGCTTTAGTTGTCCTGTGCCGGTCCTCATGATAGGATCTTGTTCCGATAAGGATTTGACTTCTACGAACTCAGTGTCTTTTTGCATGACTCATATGGGAGATCCTTGGATTCTTTCTACACTAAGTATTTCGAGTGAGCCTGTCGAGACCAACGTGCCGCTTCCTGCAACCATGATAGCTTATCAATCCAATCTTATGAATGTTGCAGAGCCTTGTTATTCCTCTTCGCGAACGGAAGAGGAAGACCCCTATGTACTACCGGCATGGGCAGTACAATATTCTCATGCCCACGACTGCCTGGATATGGTTTTCCCTTCAGATGAAGCGATCATCGAGGCTATGTCGGGCGTTGAGCCACCATGGGAGTAACTTCATCATAGATCATATTTCCTTCCACCGCTTGACTATTTGGAGCATGAGGATTATAGGGAGATTCTTAGTCAGAGAGTTGGTAGTCCCATGATTCCATTAAGCTCTCCTGGTCAGATGGTTGATGGGAACATGGCGAACATATCTTCCATGATTTCTATCAACATCTCTAGAAATCTTGGCACCATTGAGAATGTCTATATTGGGGTGGATTGTTCCCATGCTGAGATTCTCGAATATACCGAGCTATTCAAGGAATTCCGTGATATTTTTGCTTGGTCTTATGATGAGATGCCAGGTATTGAACCTCGGATTGTCGAACATGAGATTAAGACTTACCCCAATGCTAAGCTTGTTCGACAACGTTTACGCGCCGTGAATCCTAGGAAAGCACCTGCCATTAAGGTAGAGATAGAGAAGCTGTTGAAAGCCGGTTTCATCTATCCCGTTCTTTTGACAGAGTGGGTTTCAAACCCCATTCCAGTGGATAAGAAGCAGGGAGCGATCCGAATATGCACTGATTTCCATGATTTAAATCGTGCCTGTCCTAAGGATAACTTCCCCACACCATTTATAGATCGGATTTTGGATGAGTGTGTGGGTAGTGAGGTATTCTCCTTTATGGACGGCTTTTCCGGGTATAATCAGATCCATATTAAACCTGAGGACCAACACAAGACTGCATTTATTTGTCCTTGGGGAATGTTTGCATATCGGAAGATGCCTTTCGGCCCTAAAAACGCCGGAGATACATTTCAGCGGGCAATGACCTTGATTTTCCACGATCTCAAGTCTATTATTGAATTATTTTTGGATGAACTTTCTGCTCATTCTCATATGAGAATGCGTCATTCCTATCACTTGAGATTGGTCTTCGAAACATGCCGGCACTATTCGGTTCGATTAAATCCTCATAAGTGCATCTTTTGCATGAATTCAGGTCATTTATTAGGATTCATCGTTTCAAAGGAGGGCATAAGAGTCGATCCCTTAAAGGTTGAGGCAATACTTCAGTTGTCTCCCCTGAAGAATATTCGTCATCTCCAGTGTTTGCAAGGTATGGCAAACTTCTTACGAAGATTTGTGGTCAACTTTGCCAATTTGACTAGAGGCTTCATGCATCTCTTGAAGAAGGATACTCCCTTTGAATGGGATGAGCGAGCCCAGGAGTCCTTCGATGCACTTAAGTTAGCCCTAGCATCGGCCCCGATGATTAGTCCTCCGGATTATAGCTGTGATTTCCTATTATATGTGGCCGCGTCTTTAGAGATGATTGGTATGGTATTGGTTCAGGAGGATGAGGAGCTCCAGGATCATGTCATATATTATCTGAGCTGAAACCTTATTGACACAGAGATTCATTATTCTCATGTCGAGAAGCTTGCTTTAGCGACCGTACATGCGGTTCAGCGTTTGAGACATTATATTCTCCTTCGCCGGACCTCGGTTGTGGCCCATGTCAATCCGTTTCAGTTCGTCCTCACACGAAGGATGATTGGGGGAAAGTATAATAAATGGATTGTCATCCTACAAGAGTTTGATCTCAAATTTGTTTCAGCAAAGTCGAAGAAGTCATTAATTTTTGCAGAGCTTATATCGGATTTCCCGAGCGAGGCCGAGGAGTTGGTTTGTGAAGATACATTTGTCGATGAACACATCTTATTAATCTCTACGTCTGACCCATGGTATGGATATATTATAGTATATCTGCAAACACAGAGGACCCCTACTCACCTCTCGCGAGATGAACGACGAGAATTACGTCACGTCTCTAAGAACTACCTTATAGTGGACAATACTTTGTACCGTCGTGGGGTAGATTCCATTTTACGACATTGTTTAAATCATGATGAGGCTGAGGTTGTGCTGAATGATTGCCATGGAGGGGCATGTGGTGGTCATTTATCTGGGCTTTCTACAGCTCAAAATATTTTGAGAGCGGTTTATTTCTGGCCATCGATCTTTAAAGATTGTGTTGATGCGGTCAAGAGGTGCCACCCTTGCCAGGTGTTCGCACGTAATATGCACTCGAAGCCTACCCCATTACATCCCATTATCACCGCCGGTCCCTTCACCAAGTGGGGGCTCGATTTTATGGATTGCAACCCAGCTTCGGCTGGGGGGAACCATCGTATTATAGTGGCTGTGGATTATTTCACGAAATGGGCTGAGGCAATGCCTACAGTAAAATCCGATGGTGAGACAGCCGCTCACTTCGTATTCAACCAAATCATTACTCGGTTCGGGATTCCGAAAGAGCTTGTCACTGACCATGTATCACAATTTCAGAACCGTATGATGGAAGAGTTGGCATCCAAGTTAGGGTATAAGCAAGAGCACTCCTTTTCTTACTACCCCCAAGCGAATGGACAGGTTGAAGTAGTGAATAAATCACTTAAGTCCATTCTCCAATGAACCATCGCACATAACAAGATGAATTGGCATATTATGTTATACCCTGCTTTGTGGGCATATCGAACCGCGGTTAAGACTGCCACTGGTTTTTCTCCATATCAGCTTTTGCATGGAGTGGAGTCGATATTGCTGGTTGAATGTGAGATTCCTTCGTTGAAGCTAGCTGTGGAACTCTTACCAGACACTTCACCTTTGGAGGAGCATTTGGTCCACCTCGAGCAACTTGATGAGCAGCGTCGAGATGCCTTGGTGGCTCTAGAGGTTAATAAACATCACGTTAAGGCCCAATATGACAAGTCTGTCCATCCAAGAGTGTTTAGTGAAGGAGACTTGGTCCTCTTGTGGGATCAATCGAAAGAACCCTTGGGGGCAGGGAAATTTAATCATATGTGGCGTGGTCCTTACGTGGTCAAGCGTGTCTTAGAGAAGGGTGCCTATGAGTTAGTCGATTACGAAGGCATAGCTTTGGCGGAGACTAGAAATGGGCTCTACCTCAAAAAATACTATGCATGATCTTTAGCCAAGGCTGCTTGTTGTATATTATTGTACAACTTTGCATAGTTAGGTATTTTTATTATCGTGATCGGATTTGTGATTAGTTTCCGTTTCTTTTGGCAGATGTCAATGGAATATTCCACCTACATAGGATTCACGGATGGTGCAAGCCGTCACACTCAGCACTCAGCCTCTGCTGCTTGGGTGATTTATACTCATATGGGTCAAGTACTGTCTTCAGGAGGTGTATGTCTACGGCCATCTTCCAACAATGTTGCTGAATATAGTGTCATTATCGAGCTTCTACGGGATGCCATTTCACATGGTGTTCTATCTCTTGAGGTACGTCTTGATTCGGAGTTAGTAGTGTCACAGCTCAATGGTTTGTACCATGTTAGAGATCTGATGTTATTGAGAAGATTCTTACGTGTGAGATTGTTAGAACGGAAATTTGACAGTATCACATATATATACATTCCAAGAAATGATAATCAAGTTGCTGACTCATATGCTAACTACGTGTTAGATTGGCATTTGTTTCATTCATAATAAATTAATCACAAACATTTTTACACATGTAAATAAATAAACTGATCACCATAAAACCTTTTATACATAAAAAATGTGGTAATACATAGTGTCATATACAAAAGTGGAGCTTTCAAAGCTTCCATCATATAATACACGGTCGTACAAAACATATATACTCCTAGGTGTCTAGTCCTGTGGAGGGGGATGGTTATGATCATGATACGTCACTACGGCTCTAGCTAGCCACCAGAATAAACACACCCATGTGTGTGGCACACCCACCACCTATCGCTGCATGGCCTCAGGAAAGTCCTCGACTTGCGCCATGGGAACTCTATGAGTTAGTCGCACGAAGTTGGTATGAATGCCCTGGAGCATTCGCTCCGCATCCACACCTGTGATGTCATCCCCTCTTCCCCTCCGTCTATGATGTGGGAAGCCCTATGGTCGCCGTGGTCCCACATCTGCACATCAATGGTAGATGCACTATGTGTTGTCACGCAAAAACATGTCTTTTTGATTCCACATAATCAAGAAAATACAAAAAAAATTAAATAACTCAAAAAAATTTAAAAAGAGTGAGAGTCGAGATTCGGTACCTATCTCTCCGTATGCTAATCCTGGTGGCAATGGCATGTCCGGATCCCACCAGAAATCTATCCCTCCATAGGGGTAGTCATCTATGGCAACAATCTGTCATCGCCACCATGGAAAGAAGTCAGCTGGATATGGGTTGGCCACCCTACCACCCCCCAGTCTGTGCATAGCATCTTCCCAACGTCGTTGGGCCAGATCTCGAACCCCATGGAGAGGAACGTCCACTCTAGGGCTCAATCCTGGAACACGCTCGAAGAAAAACATGCTCAATATGCTGCTGAACCTGAAGTTCTGTATCCTGCCTGCCTTACACTCACTGAGCTGGTGTTTCATGTTGCTCAGTAGTGTAGTTCTCCAGTCCTATATGGTCGGTCTCATACATTCCACTGCATAGAACATCAGTGGCCGCGAGGCCTGATGGAGTGAGGCTAAGCCTGCTATCCTGTCCAGTGTCAGTAGTATGGCCTTTAGGCCCAGCACCTGTATAGCATTAGTGGGGACTTGAATTCCCACCTTCTCAGTATCTGGGTAGCAGTACATAGCTACATACTCATCGATAGTAATCCCACCGCCTGGCCCACCTCGGGAACAAAGGTTCACCACCTCCCCTCATCTAGATAGACCTGTGATGAAGTATATGTCTTCCACCTCTATAGTGATAGACATCCCATCTATCCTGAAGGACTTTGAGTATGGATCCCAATAGTTTACCAGCATCTCTAGCAGTCTTGGTTTGGCCCTCAAGCCACCAAGGCACCAAAACTTGTAGATTCCACATCTACTAAGAGCTTGTTGAGCCATCACGTCAACCCTTACAACTTCCTCTACTTCACCATGCTCGCGCTCTCTCCATTCTAGCACCATCCTGCAAGAGAAATTACCATTTTGTCCATTATATTCTTATAAATTTACTTGCGCGGCGTCATACATAACTGTTTTGCAAATAGTCACGTATGTACGCGGTTTCTAGCCTCTTTTCCGCGTATAGCCATCCCTATATGCAGGAAAAGCTTCGATACCTACGTGGGCCACAACGCTCATGTAGAGATGGCCTAAACTACCTCATTTTACCTTGAAAATCAACAAAAATTATATTGAAATGCATGCGAAGAGCATGAGTAACTACCTGGAAGAAACGGTTGTGAATTCCGCCAGCTGGATCTCCTGGAATTTGCAGTTGAATATCAGAGCTCCAATGGGTAAAAGTTTCATATGACTTATATTTTTTACTATTTATAGAAAAAATTTCAAATATTTGAAAATTTTTACCCCCCTTCCTATAGTTTTGATAGTTTCTAACCATTTTGGACCGTTTCTGACATAATTTGTGATGTAGAAGACCATTTTCAGTGTCGTTTCATCCATTGGATTGACCCGTTCGTACTGATCTCAGGTATAACGTCTATACTGGCATATAGGTTAGGTTCACCACCATTTGCATTTTGCATGACCTTATGACCATGTCACCATGACCTTAGGTACGAACCCACTCTATTATGTCACGGAACCGTCTTGCTACTTTAGAAGTGGCATGATGTGAGTGGTAGAGCTTCACCTTACATGGGTACCCTAGTTAGAGCCTTATTTGCATTTGGTGCCCATGCCGATGTTTTCTCCTTTAGGGTGTGGGAGTCCGTTATATAGTACTGCCATGACATTTCGCAAGAGCCTCATACTCCTCTTGATCTTATGCTGGCTTGTTTCCCTCCGGACTCCCCTTATGTCAAGTTGTGAATGCATTATCATGAGCTTTTCCTGCCTTATTGAGCTTTATGCCGGTTCCCCTGACATTGTGTTTCAGCCATATAGCCTGAGCTTGTCTCATGTCTAGCCATGCAGAGCCATTTTATATATCCTTCGCAGCTTGATTTCCCTTTTTACTGGGAGGGGATTTTCCCCCGAGTGTCGATATCCTACACATGTATCCTTGCATTGAGAATAGGTATGTTCCACTGCTTGGAACTAGTTTGTTTTCCCTTATGACACTCGTCTCCTCCTAGTTTGTAACTATAAAGCTAGTTTATTCTTTTTTCAAGCTTTTCAAATAACTGAAAAAGTAAAAAAAAAATCAAAAAACCAAAAATCCGGACAAGGAAAGATGTTATCTTTGGCAGCTGTCGAGTCATGTCGCCTTCGAACAGAGCACTATATATCACATCCATTGGTTGGGTTATAGTTTGACTTAGGAGCTGTACTCATTTATCTGAATTTATCTCCACCGACTGGTTAAGCTTCCAATCCCTATGGAGCCTCTGTTGATGCCTCCTATGTCATAGAGATGTCCCAGTTTGTATATCGAGTCTATGCTGCCTTCATTCAGTCAGTCACCATACGCCATTATGCTCTTGTTCGAAGGAAATTGAAACCTGTGTCGGCCATTCCTCACTTATCTTGATTTTGCATGTCGACCATTCCTGGTACAGTTACTAGTTCGTGTACTTTATGATCGAGTCCTTCCACATTAGACAGCTTTGCTGAGTACCTCATGTTGGATGATGGGGGATGCCTTAATGCCCTCCTTCCAGCGGATTTCATCCCATCAACTTCAGATCATTTATTCTGGGATTGGAATCTAGAGTCCTTTTGAGTGCCTTGAGACTTGCAGTCATCAGTGGCAGGTTCTCTCGCCATCGACAGTTTCTTGGGAATACATCAATGTCCCTTGATCGATGGATTCTCTCAAGTGTTTGACCTCAACACATCTATTCACACTTGTTAGTTTGCACTCTAGTATCTTGATTCCCATTTTCATTATCGGTGGGTAATCTCGTGTCTGTTAATGGTATACATCAATGACCGGTAATCAGATGATGGACTACTGTAATGTCCCCGGTTTTGACCCCGTTTGCATGATGTATATATTGTAATTAATCATGGTGAGGAGCTCAAGGCAAAAGCCCCACCATCGATTTGGTTGTGTATGTTTCGGCAATGGGGATAATTGCCGATAGTATGTCGTGCTATCCGGCACATTTTAATGTGGCATCATGTAATCGCGCACATCAATTAGAACTAAAACCACAACCAGCTACGGCAGTACAATGTTAAAATGAAAAGGGCATGGTTCCAAAGGATAAGGGGTGGGGGATGTCAAACCTTGGTTATGGGGGAAAAACCCAAGTTTGGTCACCTTGTTGATTTTCCATCTTCCCTTGTCAACCTCTTGAATGTTTTGTTGGGTAGCTGAGGAGTAATGGCCGTTGGTGGTTGAGGCAGTTAATGCCTTTGGGAGTGGGGTGGCAGGACTTTCATTCCTTTGCCCACCTGCCCACTTCACCCACGTCTACCCATTCTTCTCCCTCATGCACTCTTCCCTGGCCGGTTCACTTTTACCCACGATTTTGGCTGTTCATCTCCTCACGCAGACATTCATCTTCACCCCACGAGTTGTAAAACACCCACGAACTGCAAAATCGCGTCCTTCCTGTTGTGTGTGCATCCACGGACAAAAACGAAGCTATTTTTCCTCATGCAGGGCCTCCATTGTCTGTTCTTTTCCTTGCTGGGTCGGATTGTTTACCCACGCACAGGTATTCTTCTGTTTGGGGTGCACATAGTGAGTTGAGAGCCGTGCTCTTGCATCCACGACTGACTGTGAAGGGCCATTCATGTTTTTGGCTGTCTCACAGATTAATTGGGTCATTTTTCCCTGCTGTAAGTTGTGCTCACTGGTAGATTTCGGGGCTGTAGTCTTCCCCATGCTGTGAATGTATTTGCTATTACGTTTGGGGGCTGTTGTAAATTCGAGTGAGAGTCATTTTGGCCACGATAGGGCCAAGAATGACTCAGGAATTCATTTTCCCTGTTTAAGCTATGACAGCTAAGTAATTTTCTGAGTGCAATGGTTAGTCTTCAGACTGTGCTGGCTTGGCTTGTCTGTTGAAAGCCTGTGAAACCTAGCTGTGTTGGTTTGTTGTTTGTGCCCCTTGGCTATGTATAAGCTTGCAATTGACCCTTATTCTGGAGGAATCATGCCCAGTTCGGGGGTGGCAGCGTTGCTGAGAGACTGATGAGCACGCTGGCCTATGGTTGGGTGGAACGTTGCAGCGGCGTAGCTGGTTGCGGGTTAATTATTCATTAAAAGATAAGTACTGCTGGTTACTTCATCTCTGTAATTTATATTGATGTTAAATGCTGGAATGTCTATGTTTTCTTCTACTGATTGTTTGAAGGGCTGTGCATCCTTGTATGATGAATTATGCCTATTGTTTAAGCTTTAATTTCAGCATTGATCTCCTCTGATTTATCTTCATGGGATGTTTGCCCAGTTGTGTTGATGTTCGTCGTGTCCTCTTCACCGGGTGAGGGACGGGGATGTGACAACTACTATGTTCGACCTCGACACCTGTATTCGCATAGTAGGACATGTACTTGTAGCGGTTTGTGTAGAAGAACTTCTAGACTGGTGGCATCTCTTATATGCTACCTCCTTGATCATGCCAGTGTTCATGAGATTTCAGCTCTCGTGACTTGATTCCAGTGTATGTCAGATATTTCCAGCCACTATGGAGATCTTGATCTATTGTATATCTTCAGCCATTTTGGATATCATGGTCCTTTGTAAATCTTCATCATGGAGATTTTGATCTATGTATATTGTACGTGGCGATGACCACATATGTGATATCATGTATTATGCCTATTCATGGCCATTGTACTCTTATGTATCCGGGACTGCTATCTGTACTTGCAGTTATATGCAGACTTGTATCATTGTACTATGCTGATTGGGTGGTTGGTCTTCCATTTGGGATCCTTCATCACTCCACTTCTGGGATGGACTTATAATGTATTTTGTCCATCGTATGACCCCTCTGACCTCACACATTAGGGGGCATCTGTTATAGCGGATTTCACCGCTCCAGGTGAATCACACTTTGTATGGCCTTCCCCTGTCCTGCTGCAGACTCTTTAGACCCCATGGACCATATTTTATCCTTTGATGTTTCCTTGATCATCCCTAAAACTATATAAAAAATGATATACGCGGCTTTTTACTCGATAACCGTGTACATACGCAGGTTTGACTCCTATAAACGCATACATCGGGATGTGTGCATAGTCCAAATCCTTTTGGAGTTTTCCTTAACATGGATCCAACTCATTCGACTCTTGGCCTTCCATATACCTTGAGATCGCTCGGATTCAACCCTTCATTATCCCTTGTGAAGCTATATAAGGAACCCCTTGGTACATTGAAGGCATATAGAGAGATTGAAAGCAACGAAACTATAGTCCATTGTTGCCGGAATTTATGCTGGAGTCTGCATCCCTTTGTCCCTTTGGAGCACTTTTGTGTTCTTCCCAAGCTTGCCTTTTTCCAGTGAGCTTGCTATCATGAGATGGAGGATTGAGGTGGTGGAGGCCCAAGTGGGGGATTCATTTTCTTCGGTTCGCAGACGTGCCGTCAGAGGTTGTGTCTATCTTGTAATCTCTTATTTATATTAATAAGAACTATCTTTTCCTGTCCAATGATGTGTATTTGATTGAATATTGTATCCATTGGAATATGTCAAATGCTTTTATATTATTTATTATATATGCTAGAATAGATCTAACACCATGATATATAGTATGCTTGTATTGTTTACTTGTTGTTGAGGAAGTATTATATCAATTCAAGCTGAAGATTGGAAAGCTCAACGGGGATCTACTTCAACCGTTCGGAATAAGGTACGAGGTCTGATCCTTTAGTGTTAGACATTTTATTTCTATTGCATATTGGGAAAGATTGATTTCTGGAGTCAAAGCTATCTATTGTGGTACCCCAAGCCATAGGAATTTCTCTCCGAAACAGCTGGGGGACGGGGCGTGGCATGAACAAGCTCAACAAGTACGAGCATCAAGTCTGAACAGGGCAGGAAGGGAAGATAGCTCTGTATGGGTAGGTAAAGGAGGTGAATACCTCATCCCATGGCCAACAAAAGAAGGTCATAGTAGGCACGACCCAGGTCTTGGAGGGCCAGCAAAGGGCAAGGCCTAGCCCTAATGGGAAAGCACACAAGGAGGATGGGAATGAAGGTTAAAGGAAAAACAAAGTCGTGTGCTGGTCACAAAGAGGATGGAAATAAAGTCTAGAAGGCACATGAAAACAATGTATATGTAGGCTAAAAAAAGTAGTGAAAAGCCAAAAACACATATTTCAATAAATTTGGAAAGATTTTATTACAAGAACAATGCCAGAATTGATTTTTTTGGTTATTTTGGAATTCTAGATCCACTGTTTAATTCCAAATTTAATGAAATATGTGTTCAAAGGGTATGTTGTTTTTTCCCTGAGATAAAAATGAGGTGTTTACTTGATTCCTGGAGCAAATAAAGTGCAAACTAAAGAAGAATACAGAGCTCCCACAGGGTATTGATTGTTCAAGAGTGTAAAGTGAAATCTATGGATCAATCCAGATATAAACACGTGGGTAGATTGTGGCCAATATATGGTTCTAAATTTGCAATTGGTTAAAATTTGATAGGATTTAGTTCTAAAAGAACACATAAAAACATGTATTTTTTGGTACACGAATAACCTACAGTTTGGTGGGCGTTTCATACACGAAGACTAAGGAGTTTATTTTTTTACCATTAGGTGAAAAATTCCAAAGCTAAAGTTAGTATTAAATAAAAAATATATTGGGAAATTTATAAATGACAAAATAAACAAATATAAAGGAGAAAGTAAGGAAAGTTTGATTATAATAAAATGTATCAAAGCAAATTTGCAATTTGTAATGGATTTTGAACTTGTTTTTTTTGTCCACAATGAAAACGCTATGATGTGTTATTCAAAATGTTTAATCAAAATTATATAATTAGTTCAAATATATCAAACTACTCTTGATATTCTTGTTGATCTACTACTTGTAATATAAGACAATAATCATAATACTAAATCTGTTCATTGATCTACTACATGTAAATCACTTTTTAGACTTTAAGTGGATTCTAGACTTAATTCCTTGTCATTGTAGTAGGATGATGAGCATATTCCATTCGGTAAAGATACAGATATTTATCTCTTCCCAACCCTAAATTAAGATCAAATGAAGAAAAAAGTTAATATCACATTGTCAATGAAAAAGTTGAAGGAAAAAGTTAATATCACATTGTCTTCCTCACCTTAGAGTATATAAAACAAAAGTTAATATTCTTGATCCTAAGTTCACTTGAGGTTTCAAGCTTTTTTTCAATCGAAAAAAATAGTTCCTTGATATTCTAATGAAACAAAGGTAACCTTTTACATCATCAAACAACTGTCCATACCCCAATGGGTCAACTAGAACATTAAATATTACATTACAATGCAGTTCAAAACAGAAATATAACTATACCCAAGATGTGAAAAAATATTATCAGCACTTGGGTATCAATACATGAAAAGGTCCTCTCATAAGTGAGCAATATATACATCAGTCAAAGAAATGTCCATAAAGAACATAACAAGAGCCCAAACACCTTATCCAAAGCAGGCAAGTGACTCTCAAAATTCCTGTAACTGCTGCTCATCATAACTAGAAATAACTCAAAAAAATCCATGAGATAAATATCTGAAACAGAATGAGCAAATTCTAAAAAAGCTGGATTGAGACTTTCCCAATAAACTCATCATCATAAGATTTAGTAAGTAAGAGATGACCAGGAGCCATAGACAAACCCTCCATGGGTAAGATGTCTACCCTCTTGTTATGTTCCCTATAGACATGACTGAAATCCACCCAGGTGAATGAGGATATGAGTAATATGGTGTTGTAGCACCAAGCCTCAAGGTTCACCATGTTAAGGATGGATTTCCCCTTTGCCCAATTTATAATCACTGAGGAGTTGCCAAAGATATGTAGATAAGGCAGCCCAATATATTTCGCGACCCATAATGATGCCTAGAGTGCTATAAGTTCTGCTCTAGTATTAGTACTACTCCCACATCCAAGCTTAAAAACTTCAAGGTCTCTACATGGCCCTTTAAGTAAGATAACGTTTTACACTTAAACATTTCAGGTCTTCATATATTCATTGCTTCATGGGAGTCTAGAAGGCACATGAAAACAATGTATATGCAGGCTAAAAAAAGGAGTCAAAAGCCAAAGGATATGTTGTTTTTTTCCTGAGATAAAAAGGAGTTGTTTACTTGATTCCTGGACCAAAGAAAGTGCAAACTAAAGAAGAATACAGAGCTCCCACAGTGTATTGATTGTTCAATAGTGTAAAGTGAAAGCTATGGATCAATCTAGATATAAACACGTGGGTAGATTGTGTCCAATATATGGTTCAAAATTTGCAGTTGGTTAAAATTTGATAGGATTTAGTTCTAAAAGAACACAAAAAAACATTTTTTTTTTGCTACATGAATAACCTGCAGTTTGGTGGGCGTTTCATACACGAAGACCAAGGAGTTTATTTTTTTGGTGGGAATTTCATACACACAAAAAAAAGTTTCTTGATATTCTAATGAAACAAAGGTAACATATTACATCATCAAACAACTGTCCATACCCCAATCGGTCAAACACAATAGTAAATATTACATTACAATGTAGTTCAAAACATAAATATAACTATACCCAAGATGTGAAAAAATACTATCAGCACCTAGGTATCAATACGTGAAAAGGTCCTCTCATAAGTGAGCAGTATATACATTAGTCAGAGAAATGTCCATAAGAACATAACAAGAGCGCAAACACCTTATCCAAAGCAGGTAAGTGACTCTTAAAATTCCTGTAACTGCTGCTCAGCATAACCAAAAATAACTCAAAAAAAGCCATGAGATAAATATCTGAAACAGAATGAGCAAATTCTAAAAAAGATGGATTGAGACTTCCCCAATAAACTCATCATCATAATATTTAGTAAGTAAGAGATGACCAAGAGCTATACACAAACCCTCCATGGATAAGATGTCTGCCTTCTTGTTATGTTCCCTATAGACATGACTGAAATCCACCCAGGTGAATGAGGATATGAGTAATCTGGTGTTGTAGCACCAAGCCTCAAGGTTCACAATGTCAAGGGTGGATTTCTCCTTTGCCCAATTTATAATCACCGAGGAGTCGCCAAAGATATGTAGGTAAGGTATCCCAATATCTTTGGCAACCCGTAATGATGCCCAGAGTGCTATAAGTTCTACTCTAGTATTAGTACTGCTCCCACATCCAACCTTAAAAACTTCAAGGTCTCTACATGGCCCTTTAAGTAAGATAGCTTTTTACACTTAAACATTCCAGGTCTTCATATATTCATTGCTTCATGGGAGTCTAGAAGCCACATGAAAACAATGTATATGTAGGCTAAAAAAAGGAGTCAAAAGCCAAAGGATATTGTGTTTTTTCCCTGAGATAAAAAGGAGGTGTTTACTTGATTCTTGGACCAAAGAAAGTGCAAACTGAAGAAGAATACAGAGCTCCCACAGGGTATTGATTGTTCAAGAGTGTAAAGTGAAAGCTATGGATCAATCTGGATATAAACACGTGGGTAGATTATGGCCAATATATGGTTCAAAAATTTCAGTTGGTTAAAATTTGATAGGATTTAGTTCTAAAAGAACACATAACAACATGTTTTTTTTGCTACATGAAAAACCTGCAGTTTGGTGGGCATTTCATACACGAAGACCAAGGAGTTTATTTTTTTACCATTAGGTGAAAACTTCTAAAGCTAAAGTTAGTATAAAATTAAAAAAATATTGGGAAATTTTTAAATGAAAAAATAAACAAATATAAAGGAGAAAGTAAGGAAAGTTAGATTATAATAAAACGTATCAAAGCAAATTTTCAATTTGTAATGGATTTTGAACTTGTTTTTTTTGTCCACAATGAAAAATATATGATGTGTTATTCAAAATTGTATAATTAGTTCAAATATATCAAACTAATCTTGATATCCTCGTTGATCTACTACTTGTAATATAAGACAATAATAATAATACTAAATCAGCATAATACTAAATCTATTCATTGATCTACTACTTGTAAATCATTTTTAAGACTTTAAGTGGATTCTAGACTTATTTCCTTGTCATTGTGGTAGAATGTTGAGAATATTACATTCGGTAAAGATATAGATATTTCTGTTGGTCAATAGGGCAGACCCGGGTTTAATCCTTTTATGTCGCACCAACAAAAGACCCACAGTGTTGGCCCTTTCGGCAACAACCTGCGCGCAGGTTGCAGTCTCACCCGAAACAACTATGGGGTGCCACGGAATCAGGTTTCTGCAAGCAGAGAGGGATATTACTGTACCTTAGCCTTTAATAACTTATTAATAAACAATTACATAGCTTTGTCATTCACTCATATACAACTTCGCAGATAGATAAACAACCGTGACTTGCTTAACCCACTACAGGGAATTCACAGCGAAGCTTGTTATTAGCAGTGATCTAAGTTATCAAATGTATACAGTTATTAATGCATAAAAGACAACAAAAAGAGAAACAACACAAGAAACCACAACACCGGATATAATGTGGTTCACCCCCAGTGTAGGGGTTACGCCCACAAACTGTGTTTTATTCAACTTGCTACAAAACCACAGTTTGATCTGCGCACTCAGCTGCAGATCCCTTCAGTCCTTAAAAGCCGCGCACATAGTAGCAGGCCTCTGTGCACACAGCTACATATCTTTCCTTAATCTTCTTAAAAACCCTCTGCGCACACAGCTGCAGAGGTCGTCCACACACACAGCTGGGACTTAACCTTTCCTTACATAATCAGCCTTAGCTTCGCCTTTCTTTCTTTACATAAAAAAGCCTAACCTTTCTTATTTACTCGAGTGCCTATTTATATCGCACTATTTACAAAAACATGGATCCAAACCATGGGCACCCAAAACCCTAAACCCTAGTCTTAAGCCGTGGGTTTATTACAATAGAGGACTTTGACTCAACCCCCGACACCCATAAGACTATTTTGAGTCAAAACCTGAGGAGTTACCCATCTTAAGGACCGTTGAGGTGCGCGCCCCAATAGGCCCCTAAGACTCACCAGCGTCCCATCCCGGGGCACTTATCTGCTCAGCTGGTGGTAAAATTTGCTTGGTGAAGACATTGTGCGCTGGTTCCTGGAGTCCTTCCTGCTAGTTGTCGGCTACCTGCTTCTTTCCTTTTTGATATTTATGCTGAGCAAGGCCTTGTGGATCCATCTACACCCCCATTCTTTGCTCGGGTTGGTGACACTGAACCATCCACAGCTTGGGGTCCCCTGGAATTGCGTGTCATGCTGCATAAGACACACAACTGCCATTGTTCTGCTATGCTAGAAGATTTCAGGGCAGGGCTCCCCAGAGTCGTTTGGAGAGGTCTTATGGCTTTCATTGCTCCACGTTAGAGAGAATTTGTGCCTGACTTTGCCTGATTTAGAGCGAACTTCTGCTTGCCTGTGTACCTAAGTCGAATACAACTGTACTGGCGGATTACTCAAAAGGTTCTGCAGACCTCTCTCTCTAAATTCTCATACTAGCTCCTGTACTTCACGATTGTTTGGCATGGCTCCAGTCGAGCAAACTCCAAGAAGTGCTTCGAGGAAAATTTCACAAGCCAATGTAGCTTACTTATAGAATTCTGTTACAAGATCTGTCGGCATAGTGCATTAATGACACCAAATCTGCTTGAATGCCAAGAATCTCGCCACACTCGGCCTCATATTTTCCCAAAATCTCATAATTACAGGTATTGAGAGTATCTCACGTGCTGCTGTTGCCAATTTCCTTTTGTCCCATCCATCACATTCTACGCTGCGACACATATGGAACCTACGACACAACGACCACCTTCCACTTCGACACAGGATGACCTTGCGACCCCTGACCAACCTTCGACTTTCCATACTTCATCCTTCAGACTGCGACATTCCCTAGTGTTACGAGCAGCTTCTCTTATGGTCCAGTACCCAATTTCAGTTGTTCTGGTTACGTAGACTTTTCTTTCTTGGTGCTACCTCTGAATCTGAGTACCTGGCATGTCCCTGTACTTTTTTAGATGACTCCCATTTATCATAGAAGGGAAAAGTTCTCCATTTAACTTAGCTAGCTGGACTGCGCCCCCATCGGTAACTTTCTGTACTATATATGGTCCCTTCCAATGTGTCTTGAACTTTCCTGGGAACTTCATGAATTTGCTGTCATAGAGGAGCACAAGATCACCCTGTTGGAATTGTTTCTTCTTGATGTGTCTGTCATGCCACGCTTTTTCTCGAGATTTCTGCACCTGTTGCTGGAAACCTGCAATAAATCTATCTTCTTTGAGTTCTAATATCTATTTCAGTCTCTCTCTCATTATGGCTGGGTCATCCATCTCGGTGAAAGCAGATATTCTGAGGCTGGGAACAATGTATTCCATGGGCATGACGGCTTCTTGCCCATAAACTAGTCGGAAAGGTGTATGGCCTGTCAACTTTTTGCAACTAGTTCTGTAAGCCCATAGTACTGCTGGAATTCGAAGGTCCCAATCATTTCTGTTAGCATTACAAATCTTTGTCAAAGCATGCTCAAGGATCTTATTAAAAGCTTCAACAGTCCCATTTGCTTGTGGATGATAGGCTGTACTTTTCTGATGGTATACTTGAAATTCTTCAGTTAGTACTTCAATAGTTTTATTTAAGAAATGTGATCCTTAATCACTCATAAGGACGCGAGGACACCCAAACCTGGGCAAGATGTGCTTGAAGATGAATTGCACAGCTGTAGCAGTGCTACAATTCTTGACTGGTTGGGCTTCATCCCAACGGGTAAGGTAGTCCGTTGCTGTGATAATATATCTCACGTCGGACCTCTTCGCAGGGGGATTGATAGGGCCGACAAATTCAATAGCCCATTTTTCAAAAGCTTGTAAGTTTACCTGTGGAACTAGGGGAATTTCATCATGCCTGGATGGTTTGGCTGTCCTCTGACAGAAATCACAGCTGTGGCAATATTCTCTTGCATCCTTGTGAACTGTGGGCCACCATAAGCCAGCTGTGAGAATCTTCTGTGCGGTAGCTTTCCTTGCATAATGACCTCCTGCTGTGCCAGAATGGGCCTCGGCCAGAATCAGTGGCCTTTCATGCTCCAAGACACACCTGCACAGTATTTCATCTAGTCCCATCTTGTACAGCTGGCCTGCTATTACGGTGAAGTCCGCTGCTCGCACTACCAGCTGCTTCTTCTGTTGTGTTGTTATTTCAGTAGGTGGAAACCCTGTAGACAAATACTGAGCAATATCCTGGAAGTAGTCATCGACCATATGGATGGAAAATAGCTGCGTGTTAGGGAGGCCCTCATCCAAACTGGTGGGTTCTTCGCCTGACTCGAGCCTCGACAAGTGGTCAGGTCCTAGGTTCAGTCTCCCTGGCTTAACTATGATTTTGAAGTCATATTCTTGGAACAGAATCAGCCATCTGCATATTATTCCTCCTAGCACAGGCTTGTTAACCAAATATTTCAAAGCAGAATGATTAGTAAACATCTTAAAGTGAGAGACTAACAGATAATGCCGAAACTTTTGTAGTGCATACACCATAGCGAGGCCTTCCCGCTCTGTTGTAGTATAATTTTTTTCTGCGGTGGATAATTTTCTACTGGCAAAAGAAATAGGGTGGTCGATCTGACCTGCGCCTGGTTGAGCCAATACCACCCCCAGAGCAATGGAGGATGCGTCGACATGCACATGAAACTCTTTGTTCCAATCAGGAAATACTAGAATAGGGGCAGTGACCATCTTTTGCTTTAAAATATCTAGGCTTGCTTGGCACTCCGGTGTCCATTTGAACTTAATATCTTTCTTCAGCTGCCTTTCCATCAGAGTAGTAATCTGATAATATCCTTGGATGAATTTCCTATAGTAACCAGTGTGACCGAGTGTCGTGCGAAGTTGTTTGACGGACTTCGGGGGTGGCAGGTTTACAATAATAGCTATCTTCGCAGGATCCATCATCAATCCCTACTTACAGACAACGTGACCAAGCAGAATTCCAAAAGGGGCACAAAAGATACACTTTTTTAGATTCAAGGCAATCTGGTGCTGTCTACATTTGTTCAACATAAGTCTCAAACTAGTGAGATGGTCTTTTACTAGCCCAAAAATAGTCCAATCATCAAAATAAACTTCTAAGAATTTATGTATATATTCCTTAAATGCAGAGATGACGACTCTAGAAAATATAGCAGGTGCATTATTCAGCCCAAAGGGCATGACAGTATACTGAAAGGATCCCATTTCGGTAGCAAATGTTGTATTATGTCGGTCTTCTGGAGCAATTCGGATCTGATGGTAGCCAGAAAACCCATCAGTAAAAGAGTAGACTTCTTGACCTCCAACATTGTCGAGTACTTCATCTGTAAAGGGGGTAGGAAAGGGATCATGTAGACATGCATCATTTAATTTCCTTAGGTCGACGCAGATTTGGATTTCTCCCTGAGTCTTCTTCTCCTACACCACCATAGGGATGACCCACTCAGATTCCTCAACCGGCTCGATTATTCCTGCAGCAAGCATCTTCTCCAGCTCCACCTTAACCTTTTCTTTATACTTCGGGTTCAATCTATAAGGACGTTGCTTCACAGGCTTCGCATCAGGTTTCAAAGGGATCTTCATGATGCCGATATCACCCAGGATACCTTTCATTTCGGAGAACTTCATCGGAAAGAGGTCCTGATACTCGTGGAGGAGTTGGGTTACCTTGCTGACCATCTCATCATCCCAATAGTCACCAATGGTAGCTAACTTAGGCTGTTCTTTGGATCCAATGTTGATTGTGCACGTCTTTAGGGGCTGAGTCACTTCCGGGGCTTCGACTGCTGGTCCAGATACATCACAGCATCCTTCTGACTCAGGGATAGCGATATTGCGCGGGTCCTCATCCTCCTCAATGGCGAAGTTGTAACATTCTACGGCGTGGGCTTCCTGCGCTGTCCAATCAGGTCGATGTTCTACGAGTTCTTGGTCATCAAAGAACTTGGTATGGAGTATCTTGATAGCTGCATCTAGAGCTGGGAAGACATCATTAGTAGAAAAAAGTATGTAAAAAACTATGGGCAAGACAGTCCCAACTTACAGTATCTAGGCGGGGCTCAGTGTCCTCGTACCATTTCTTAGCTATTGGGTCCAGTGTATGGATGAATCTATGTGCCCATTCGTCCTGAGGTACATAATTCCACGCCTCATAGCATTTTGCCAAATGTTCTTGGGGACTAGATTTTCCATCAAACTTGCTTCGCACCTTCTTAGGCTGGTCCTTAAATCTCAGGCAAAGGAGCCTCTGACAGTCTTCCCAGCTAGGAATCTGCGGCTTATGGCTATTCCACCATCTGGCTGCTGTGACTCTGAGTGCTGACTCCAGAGAGGTCATTTTTTGTGACTCAGGTATCTGGCCTGAGAATTGTACGATAAACGGGTCAGGGTCTGTCGAACCATCAAAAGTAGGTAGAGCGCTTGGTTGTGAACTGAGCCATCTGAAGGATTTAGGGATTTAGTAGGTATGGTACTTTTGTGCCCATGGAGCTCATATAATTGGTTCTTCCAGCTTTCTAATTCATCCTCAGAGTCAGTCATACAGGAGCTACTAGACTCCCAACCCACAGCAGGAGGGTCCTCAGAAGCTTCTTCCTACGTGGTAATATTGTAGATGGTTTCCAAAGCATTCTGATCCTCATCCCGTAGTGGTTCTCTATACCGTTCCCCTTGTGAGGGATCCAGGGGTAGGATGACCCTCAAGTCTCTCCCTTCGAAGATCATCTGTCTCTTTTTTAGGTTAATAACTGCAGCATTTTCCATTGCCCATTCAATTCCTAACAAGGTCGGGTAGGGATTGATGTCATCAATGATCTCAATTAATTCGAAGTCCACGATAGTACTGACGCCGGCAATATCTATTTGGACACTCAGGAATCTTCCTAGAGGCACGATCCTTTGCTGATTGGCTAATCTCAACTGGATAGGGGACCAGGCGAGGGTGGGTTTTCCCATTTGTTCCTAGGTTTGTTTAGTTAACACATTTACGTCGGACCCTAAGTCCAAGATAACATCAGTCATATCGTATGCTCCTATCTGAGCATTCAATCTCATTTCCCTGCCGGTTCTGCTGACTCTATGAATAGTTTTGTCCTGACCAGAACTTTGCTGAGGTTCGTAGGAAGCAATGACTTTCTGTAAATCAGTCAGAGCATCCTGATCTCTTAAAAGTTTGAGGCAACTCTGTAAAAAGGAGGATAGGGTACTTATGTTATCCAGCAGGGCTTCTTGGGGCCACGAAGATAGTTGCTGTGGTTGGGCAGGTGCAACGGATGAACTAGGGCTAGAAAAATCTTTCTTGACTTCCATAAATGTCTCTCTTTCTCTTGTGATATCAAATGCTGGGATTTTCACAGGAGCCTTATGAACCCAAGCGTCAACAGGCTCTGTTTCTGTATTCTGTGGGTGTGTCATAGCTCCACTCTATGTGACAACATTGACGGTTGCAGCAGGTCTGGGCTCAACTGAAATCATCTGGATGTTCGGCGTAGGGGTACTCTGTCATGCCTGAATCTTAGCTATGAGCTACGGGCAGTGCTCAATCACATGATCGATCACGCGGCAGTACCGACATGTCGTAGTGGGGTTCCGACAGTCACAAGCCAAATGCCTAGCTTGGTTACAATTGTAACACACCAACTGGCCTCGGCCTCTTCCGGCCATACCACCACGGCCGCCAGAAGAACCTCTACCGAAGGCACCCCCTGTTGGAGACATTTACCTTCATCCTCACTCTTCAGTCAAACTGGCCTAGTTAAACCACTATCCTAAGTTTAATTCACATCAAGGAGCATTAATTACCATCATCCCAGTCACTCCCACGCCTACCTACAGTCAAGGAGGCTAACTTAGCCTTTCCTACAGTCAAGGAGGCTAACTGGAGTACTCCAGGGGTGATCTATGTGACATTCATGCACCTAATTGCTAACTGGGGGTTACTTTCAGTTCAACCAATCAGTTACAATCAGTTAAGGTGCCTCCATGCATTAAATATATTATTTAATCATT
>LPNX011074249.1:166376-210347 GCA_001517045.1 Pseudotsuga menziesii | reverse complement strand
AACAAGGGACTATGTCTACTCGACATAACAACAGCGTGGCACTTGTACTCGGTCTGTCATCGTATAACCGATCTGGGCGGTTGAGTTTTCCTAGAACTCCACCCCACCCATGTCATAACATACATCATAATAAACATCATAATAACCATATGAAAGGAATTAATGCATCATTCGCATACCATTTCATCATTAGAAGTCCATGTCCCCGAGGTCCTCCCACCTCGTAGGATCCAGCTATCACTTAGCCGTTTCAACCTGTAAGTTAGTCCTTGACATACAATATAGGATATCGTGCATAATCCTTGATATGTACATATATATCTCATCATAACATGACAACAATAAACTCATTCATTCGCCATGCACCTAGCATAACATTCATTATTTCAACATCTATCTGTAACGGTATCCACGTACCCATCATTCAGTAATTTCCATATATTTGACATAATTAACACATGATACATATCTAAACATGACTACTAACCATAATACTATCATAACACACACACATATATATATCGGCAAAATAATAGAACCATATGTCCATAGTGTCGTCAAACCGACGAGGTCTCACAATCAAACAAATACAACATATAATAGTAGTTCAGGTGGAAATGTCAAAACGAGGTGTTACATAAAATGACTCTTTGGAGGAAACCATGTGGTTCGAGGCTCCAGAATCAATGAGGAAGGATTGATATTGTGAAAATCCAGCCTTCAGTGCATGGAATATCTCATGACCATCTGTCTTGCTTCCATAATCAATATTCCTTATTCCTTTGGGAGGGAAATGTGGTTTTGTTCAAGAAGATTTTCCATTTGATCTGTATTATTCTTCATACAACTGCTCTCCAGATGGTTTCCTTTCTTGCAATAGGTACACTTGATCTTTTCAAACCTATTTTACATATCCTTCTTGGAACTCGAGGCTCCATATAATGGATTAGGATTCTCCTTTGTTTTGGATTCATAATTTCTTATCCTTTCCCTTCTGTTTCCCTTTGACATTTGCATTCTTTGACTCCCCAACCAAAATAGCCTAATTCTTGGAGTCTTTCGAGGCTTGATCCCATTTGGATTAGTTTGTCTTGTTCTTGGTTTAGGGATTCAATGAATGCATCTAGAGAAGGAATTCGTCAGTTTGGGGCTATGAGTATCCTAGAGTGGAAGGTGGACACAAACACTAAAAATTTAGGGCCAAGATTACCTAGAATGGATAGCACCAACTACTCATCCTTCTTGTTAGTTGCACATTGTTTGCACAACATGACCAAAGACTTGAATTTGGTGAAGAACTACTAAATGGTTTCGAAACTGTTGGGTTGAGGTAATTCATTCTCCAAAATGTGGCCTCTCAGCTCATCTCTCTTTCCAAACAGAGATTCAAGCTTCATCTAGACCTCCCTTGGGGTTTTCAAACCATCAAGATGGAAGAGCATTTCTCTGGAGATGTGAATACACATAAAACCAAAATATTCATCTAGCTTGTTCAGGTACATTGATTTCTCAATAGTTGGATGGGATTTGACCTCCTTGCCCATTGTGACCATGTACAGTCTCTTGTTGCACAAGAATATATGCATATCTTCTGTCCAATACAAATAATTGAAGGGTGTGAGGATTCTTGGTGGTCAGGGAGTTGAATTCTCCATTTTGCAGCTGTAGCAACCACACAATTTTTACTGAAAACTTCTTAAAACATGCATAAAAATATCAAATCAAAGATAAAATAACTTTATAGAGCTTTGATACCATGTGAAATTATGAACCACGAGAGATCATCAGGTTGTATAATACCTTACAATGAAATAATTAGGAAGAAATACGAATTCTACTGTAAAAATTGGTAAAAAATGTTGGTTGTGGAGCATGATCTTCCATATTCATAGATGTTATTGTTTTAGCAGTGTTTGGATCCTAGCACCTGAACGGGGACTGTCAAGGGGATTTCCTCTCACTACAGTCATTAGGGGGTATAGGGGGGTGGCGACTATTTTGGGAGCCTCCTTGGAGGGGGTTCGAGGGTAGTGCCCTCGTAGAAAAAATTTAGAAAAAAAAATGTCGTGTAAAATGTTGTAATTTCAGAGTCATGACTTGGTCAATAATTGGTGATTTACGAGCCCATGTTTTGGGATTCATGTGGTATTTTTCCATGGTATTCCCTTTCTAAAATGAAGGAATTGTAATACGGTTGTGTATTGTATTTCAACATTGTGAAAAACGGTCTCATTGAATGTGTGAGAGAGACTGTGAGAGGGTGAAGAGGAAGTGCAGCAGGTGTGCTATAGGTTGTATCCCTTCATTTTGTTGGACGATATAATAATAAAAGGACTAGAAATTTATGTGTGGATGTAGCCCATATTTGGTGAACCACGTTATATGAGTGTCTCTCTTGTAATGTGATAAAATAACTATGTAGAGCTTTGATACCATGTGAAATTATGAACCACAAGAGATCATAAGGTTGTATAATACCTTACAATGAAATAATTAGGAAGAAATACAAATTCTACTGTAAAAATTGGTAAAAAATGTTGGTTGTGGAGCATGATCTTCCATATTCATAGATGTTATTGTTTTAGCCGTGTTTGGATCCTAGCACCTGAACGGGGACTGTCAGGGGGATTTTCTCTCACTACATTCATTAGGGGGTATAGGGGGGTGGCGACTATTTTGGGAGCCTCCTTGGAGGGGGTTCAAGGGTAGTGCCCTCGTAGAAAAAATTTAGAAAAAAAATGTCGTGTAAAATGTTGTAATTTCAGAGTCATGACTTGGTCAATAATTGGTGATTTATGAGCCCATGTTTTGGGATTCATGTGGTATTTTTCCATGGTATTCCCTTTCTAAAATGAAGGAATTGTAATACGGTTGTGTATTGTATTTCAACATTGTGAAAAACGGTCTCTTTGAATGTGTGAGAGACACTGTGAGAGGGTGAAGAGGAAGTGCAGCAAGTGTGCTATAGGTTGTATCCCTTCATTTTGTTGGACGATATAATAATAAAAGGACTGGAAATTTATGTGTGGATGTAGCCCATATTTGGTGAACCACGTTATATGAGTGTCTCTCTTGTAATGTGTTAATGTGTTTTATATTTGCAAATTTTTATTGTTATTGCTCCATGATCCTGTTTTCTAACAAAAATGCACTACGCGATTAACCATGGAATAAAAACCAATTGGAAGCAATAACTAGTAACAATATTCATTAATCTGTGTATGAATAACGCATAGTAAAAATGAGGAAATTTGAATATCTTGACTCGAATCCCTGATTGTAGATATGACTAGTATAGGAAAAATCACCACTGTAGACATTGCTAGTGCAACTCCTAACAACTAAATAAGTTAAGAATCAGTTAATTGAACTTGGTATGTGAGAAAAGGTGCCTTTATCCTTAAACCATGCAATTCCCATGCAAAAGTGTCGCATTAGGAAATTTTTCTAGATCATAGACCTCTAAGATTGGACACTGAACCAATCGCAATTCAAGATCGCAGGTGGAGGAGCCCTCAACATCGTGAATGAAAAATAAAAGAGCGTAGTCATAGGGATTAATAGTAGACTCTCACAACTAAGACATTGATAATCCATGGATATCATGTAGAGGCAGTCTTTAGGGAGTGAGTACTCATAGTAATAGGGTGGAAATACAATGTGAGGATACTCATGGTAGCAAAATGAAAGCAAAAAGTATGAAATGAGACAGTAAACAAGACAAGAACATCTTCTCATACAAACTTAGGGTTAAAATTATAACCATTCAGGAGTTAAAGATCATGCAACAAATTGAGAAAATGGGCCCTCTCATACCTTAAACGCATGTCTGAAGAATGTAACACATAAAATGAATGTGCGTAGGATGGCAGGAGAGTATACTGGCAGTGAGAAGAAAAATAAATTAGAGTTTGTACAACATAGTATAGTATTAAACTCTAGTAGAGGGAAACACATTAATGAGTCAACAATATAGCAATGGACTGGAAAGCATACATACTACCAGGACTGAAACACATCAGGTAGGAGTTAGGGTAGGTATATGCCCTGAGACCACTATAGGATTGAATGGCTCCCGATTCATTTTATTCCTTCGCAAAAGCCTTTATTTATACATTGCATATGGTGGTTTATCTTCATCTTCCAACCAACCTTTTCATCTCCCCGTCTAACTATTCATATCCACAATTTATTCACAATATTTACATATTATGTGGAACAATAATCATGAGAATTAGGTTTCCAACAGTTATCATATGTATGCACTTTTTATTACAGATGTAAATATACCAGTGGTAGTTGGGGTTGTCCAAGCAATTGGGAATTCAACCAGAGGTTTAAGAAAAGATTTCACATAGGCTTATGGCTGCTTCTGCTAGCTTTAATCATGATTTATTATGTTTCTCTATGCTATGGTTTGTTGGGTATATCAATTAGGATGAGACTTTGAGGTAGTGTAATAATAATAGAAAATAACATTTGCATTCCTTAAAATATGTATGTAAGAGATTTTGTTCTTTGTAATGCTACTGAATACCTCAAGCTCATGTTTTTTTTGTTAACAAGAAAAATTAAAAGAGAAGAATCTATTCATTGTGGATTCTCTCAATCGTAGTCTTCAGGAAATGCATAAAATTGGTTGCATATCACTTGTGGATCTAACTAAAGATTGGTGATTTTAGAATCTTGTTATTTTTCAAGCTAGACAATTTAGTATATTCTTTAATATTTAGTGATTTGATCTATATTTAAGTTCATTGTTTTTCAATGTTAGGAAACGGTGTCAACCCTTCTCTTTACTTTGTTAGTATATTGTTGTTAGACACATATGATTTGTAAGTCATCCCATGAGTATATTGTATTATACCACATTCATGGGGAGTGATAGTTGTCTAGATTATACTCACTATATAAGTACATGTTTATCACACATCCATGGGGAGTACTAGCTGGTTATATTAGACTTAGTATATAAGTATGCTTTGAGGCCAATGAAGGCATCCACGAGTTATTTGTATTGAGCTTGATCAAAGGGAGTTTTCCCCTCAAAGTGTCTCATGATCAATAAATTCCATTTGTGTTCTGATATTTCTGTTATATCATACATTTTCATTATTTATTGCAAGAGGTTTCTCTCATATGATATTAGAGCACTTTCTTGGGCTCACTGGGTGAAATTTCAACAAAAATTGTTTTCTCAGTGGCTTCTCGACGTTGTGATTATTGCAGTAGTTATTATTCTTTGCATTTGTATTGTTTGTTTCAATTGCAAGTTCAGATTAGGGAAAATCCCTATCCACTTAACTGTGGGAAGTATGTAGGCATAGCCCTAAAACTCATTATGAGGAGTACCACAGGAACTCCGAAGTATATGGCCATTGAGATAACCTGCTAATGAAAAGGGAAATTCCCCCTACCTGATTGACTAGTTCCCACCCGTGAGGTAAACAAAGAGTTGTCATTTGTGGCAAAGCGGTTATCAGTTTTACTTAAGCTATGGAGTGAGGGGTACTGCCCCATTACGTAAGCCGTTAGAAAACATTGGTGTCCAAGTGAATCCCCTGAACCTTTAGGAAGCCAAACATACATGGGGTTCATACATATTGCTAGTTGATAAATAACAGATTTCATCTGTCCAGAGTCGTCATAGATCAATTCCACCCAAAAAAAGAGTATAATTTTTTGCCTTTTCTCCATATCTTCTTTTCTTTAGCTATGTTTCCCTTGAAAATTTACTAGAACCCTTGGAATTCCATTCTGCATATTTCCTTCCTTGAGGGCCCTATCCCAAATTCCATTTTCTGAAGCCAGAAATCCCACATTTGTCTATTTTTAGGGTTTTCCATAACTTCTTCTATTCTCACCCAATCGCCTTCAATTTTTTCCATAGTGTTCATTTCCTATTTCTGCTTCCTTGTCCCTCTTTGAAAACTTTTCCCATTCTTTCACCCCACTTCCAAAATCCTCATTTTATGATTCCCCGTCTCTTAGAAAGTGTCTAAAACCTAGTCAAACCCCAATTACCCATCATAGTTTTTCCCAACTCCAAATTTTCCTTTCTAAAAAAAATTGTTTTCATTTTTCTACCCATTCGCTCTTCCAAAAAAACCAACTCTTGGTTATGGTTGTCACCTGCATGGGAGAAAACAAACAAATGGAAGACACTTGCCTCCTTCAATACCAAACTCCAAGATCTTGCTAAAAAAATTCTCATCCTCCATCTTCAGTATTCATCCATGAACAATAGACAAAAACCAAAGTGTTTTGTAGACACTGTGTTCTCTTCTTCCATCAATTTTCATGGGACGAAGCTTTATTTTCCTCGCTTCAATGATGATGATCCCACTGGATGGATATACAATGAAGAACAATATTTTAGTCAGCATAACACTTTTGATGCCAACAAATTCCCACTTGCATCCTTTCATTTGGATCATGAATCCCTTCAATGGTTTTGTTGGGAAAATTTTTGCTAACTCCTTTTGCAATGATTTGTACCTAGTGCTTTTGATGACTTCATAGGAGCACTCACTAAACTTTTCCAAACTGGAGTTGTGAGAGAGTATCAGACATAATTTGAGAAGCTGGCCAATCACACAGAAGGATTGTCTAATGCATTCTTTTGGAGTTGTTTTATTAGTGGTATGAGGATGTAATATGATCTAAGGTTAAAATTTTCTATCCCAACACAATGATAGAAGCCTTAGGGTTGGATAAGTTGGTGAAGAACAAGATCATATATGAATAACGCTCCAAATCCACTTTTGTTCCATTAAGAAATATGGTTTCCCAAATACCTCAAATCACACCAGATCCTAGAACCACTCCTATCAAGCATTTGTCTAAAGCCAAGATGCAGACACGCAGAGAAAAAGAGTTTTGTTATAATTGTGATAAGAAATTCACCCGAGTACATAGATGTACTGAGCAAAAGATCTATCTCTTGGATGTGGATTCTTCACCTGCACTTGAAATTTGTGAATATGCTCAGGATCCAGTAGATGATCAGGGTGACATTCAGTAGTTGCCTTTTGACCCTCCTTCTAAGGACAACCAACTAGAGATATCTCTACATGCACTAGCCAGATTCACCACCCCACAAACCATGTGGGTCAAGGGTTTCTTCAAGAAGCTCCCTCTTACAATACTCGTTGATTCTAGTAGCATGCATAACTTCATTAACCCTCGGATCGCTAAATAGGATGACTGTTTTTCCCATCCTTACTCTAGCTTTGAAGCCATGGTTTCCAATGGGGGAACCTTACCTTGTAAGGGAAAGTGTCGCAATGTATGTATATCTATTGGAGATTATAACTTGTGCTTCGACATGTTTTCCTTTCCCTTAGGCAGATGTGATGTGGTTTTGTGCTCTCAATGGTTACGCACACTTGGACCCATCATATGGGATTTTGTTGAACTTTGGATGCAGTTTTTAGTCAATGGGAAAAAACACACATTAAAGGGCTTACAACCAGGGTCTCTCAATATAATTAGTTCACATCGCATGGAAAATATCCTTAATAAGAATTCACATGGTGTCATTGGTCAGCTGCATTCCATTCAGATGCAACCATCAACAATATCCACTACTCCCTAGGATCCACAATTTTTTTTGCATCAATATGCATGTGTCTTTTTTGAATCAATGGGATTTCCACCTTCAATACCAGATGACCATTGTATTTCGGTCCTTTCTGGAAGCATACCTCCCAACATCAGTCCCTATCGCTACCTATTTCACCAAAAGACAGATATTTAGATGCTAGTTTGGGATCACTTACTAAAGCAAGGTATTATTCTCCCTAGTACTAGTTCCTTTTCTTCACCAGTTCTACTTGTACAAAAAAAATATGGGTCATGGAACTTATGCATTGACTTTCAATCACTTAATCACATCACAATCAAGGATAAGTTTCCAATTCCTATTTTTTATGAGCTTCATGTCGCTCATTTTTTCTCCAAATTGGATCTTCGTTCTGGGTATCATCAAATTAGGTTCATGAGGCCGATGATATCACTACTACAAATTTGAATTTTAGGGGGGTTTTTCTTTCGCCTCCAAAAGTCACTTTTGGGGTTTTTTTTGGCTTTGGAGGCGGTCTTTACAAAACCACCCCTAATAGCACTAACACTAAAAGTTTGGACTTTTAGGGGCAGTTTTGGAAGAGATCAAAACTGCCCGTAAAAGTGACTTTTGGGGGCGGTTCTAAATCCCCTAAAAAGTGACTTTTAAGGGTGGTTCTAAGTCCCCCCCCAAAGTGACTTTTGGGGGTGGTCCCAAACCCCCCCCCCAAAAGTCCTTATTACAAACCCCCCCTCGTAGGTATCCATGGGGGCGGTTTTAGAGCCCCCTAGTAGGTACCTATGGGTGTGGTTTGAACCCCCCCAATAGGTTCATACAAGGGCAGTTCTAAACCCCCCTAAAATTCCATCTTACAAACCTTTGGGGAGGTCTTAACAAAACCCCCCTCAATAGAACCAACGCTAAAAGTGAATTTTGGGGGCGATTCAAAACCCCCCCTAAAAGTCATTATTACAAAACTTTGGGGGCAGTTGTAAACCCTCCTCATAGGTACCTAAGGAGGCGGTTCGAAACCCCCCATAAAACTCTTTACAAACCTTTGGGGGCGGTTATGAACCCCCCTCATATAAACTTATAGGGGGGTTTTTAAACCCCCCTCGTTGTAACATGCAAGGGAAGTGTGAACCCCCTTGTAGTGACATAGGAAGTCAGTTTAGAACCCCCCTCGTAGAAACATACAAAAATGGTTTGAGGCCCCCCCTATAGCTATAATAAATCATAATAAAATATATTTTATTAAAAATATCAGTATTGCAATATCCCTAGGGCACGAAGGAATCGAACCCTCAACCTCCTGCTTGTAAAGTAGGCACTCCTCCATTGAGCTAGAACCCTTTAAGAATTGGGGACATTTGACAATGATTGCACATTCCATGACAGGGGTACAATAATTAAAATATGATGGCTTATACCATATGTATTATTGCAACAATAAAGAACAAAAATCAAGTTTGTTTCATCATCAAACAAATTCGCAAGATGTCTCATTTAAGCTAAAACACATGCCAACTATAAAAGGCATCCTTCCTGTAATTGTTCAGCAGTATTATTCCTAGTATGGAGGTCAGATGGAGGGCATCTTTTACTTTTTTTAGAAACATAATTAACAGTATTAATCATAGCCCTAACCATGAGTTTGATTAATGATATTACATGCTACATATTTGTGATAAAAATACATCAAAATCAGCAAATAACAACAAAGCTGATAAGAATTTACAAGGTTACTGAAAACTTAGCACATATGTCTACCTCTACAAATGAAGAACTAATGAAAACAAGGGATTTGTAACTCTCTTCAATGCATTTATTCAACGTAGATTCCAAACACTATAGATCAAGTTTCCTTGTTTCAAGGGCACACATAAATATCCTAATGCTCCTTGTGAGAATCTCAATTTGTTTTTATGAGTATCATTGGTAGTGTACAACTATAGTGACCAAATAACTCAAAGAAAGAATGCAAGTTAGTCCTAGAAAAAATTTTCTTCCATGTTGTCTCTTCAACACTGCACACATGTGTAGCCTAGAATGCATGCTAATCCAAAGTCTGGCCACATAGTTAGAGAGAAAGCAGCTCCTTGGCATTCTTCTAGTAAAATTGAGTTATGATCCTAGCCTCCTACTATAGAAGAAACTATCACCTAGTGATAACAGGATTTATTTTATAATATCAAGTTTGGGGGACTGCAAATATGTAATTTTCCATCTAAGATGGGAATTGCCAATAAGATTATAGAAAATACATATATTTGCAACTCCTAGACATATGGCAGTATATTGCATTTCCCAGTTTATGCAAAGAATATTGATGTATATACCACCTGCAAGGAAAGTAACCATGCATGAAAGTAATATAATTTATTTTCAAATACTAAAACCACAATAAAACAAAGCTATCTGCATCTTCAATCAGTCCCATGGAGGTACATGACACTTGGATTGCTTGAGAAGAATGATAAAAGCATTTATTAGCTATTAAACTGGCAAGGATCCCGAGAGATTGGAAATGTATTTTGTTATATTTCTGCTTAGCCTTGTATTTCTAGAGAGCCAGTTATGTGGCATACCTAAGCTACAAGATATTCCCAGATAGAAAAACTTGTAAGCAAGGATACGAGTTTCATTTTTTCCAGTCTTTAATCTTCGTTGAATACTCTCCCTTAGTATAATCAAACAACTACAATTTGTAGCAAGACAAAAAATTCATTCCATCCTTATTTTTTTATTCGAAGGTTGCAAACCAAGGATCATGTTTATTATAGTATTTCTATCTTCCAAAGAGTTTTATACATTGGTAGTAGTTTATTGTTTAGCATGGTTTCACTATATATAAACGCAGAGACATTGGACTTCACTTATCTTGTAAAGATATCTTGCATGAGAGGATACCCTGTTTAATAGAGGCTATGAAGTGACTCTATTGAATGGAGACATTTGTAGGCTTTTCATGGGCCAAGGGCATGCATTGTTGGAATTGTTTTCTCCTGGGATTTTACCATTGGATATTTGCAGTCCCAATTTGATTAAATGTTGATAATGGTTTATATCCTCCACCATGGATGTTTTTTATCAACACCATTTTCAAAATACTGTCTTTGGTGGAATATCCTCTTCAATACTATAATTTCTACCAATCTATGGAAGTAAATGGAGTATGAGAGGAATGGAAATGACAAACTTGTACAGCTAGATTCCATCCACTGTCTTGGCAGCGTTGAAATTTCTGCATAGTACATCCATGGAGAAACTATATATTTGAACATCCCCTCTTTTTTTTATGCCATCTTGACATTTTAGGGGTTGTGATATTGAAATACTTACTATATGGAGCTAGAATACTTACAGAAATAGATGTTGCTCTAATCAAACAAGCTTCCACCGAGTTTGCAATTTTGACAGAATACTATATGGTTATCTTGAATGTGTATGATACACTTCTTTTAGTACCATCCCTAAACTAGGTATGCTCCTACATCAACAATTATGCCTCAAATGTCCCTAGGCATAAATGATGAAGTTTGTCCAACAATGTCCTTCAAAATAAGGATAATACTATCTTGCTAGCAATAAAAAATTCATCAAATTGCCAACACAATTACAATAATAAATCAAAGATATTAGATATCCAGAAGAAAAGAAATGGTAAAAGGATAACCATTTTTTTTATTCCTCACATTTTCAAAACAATTTGCCACATTGTGAACAAAATGAAAGAGAAATTTGATCTGTTGTGTTTCTATAGGAGCCCCCATACTTATCTCATGATTGAAGCAATTCCTAATAGAGGATGTGATATCCTCAGTACTATCAATTCCTCCAACTAGGAATACTAGACCTTTCAATCCCCATGTTTTAGACACATTTTGCATTAAAGTAAACTACAAAATTATTTCTTAAATGCCTTCTCATAAAGTAGGAGCTAAGACTTAAAATATGAACATGAACAACCCACTTGAAGCAAAAGCAGAATATCAAAGATGTCTTACAAGTGCATCCTTCATTTCAACCACATCACTATCATCTTCTTTCTTATTCATGCGAGCTTGAGTAAATTGGTGAAGAACAAAAACAACTTGAGAGGTAGACCCAATTTGATCATATGACATATTTCTACTCATTAAATACTTTCCACTCATTAAATACTTTCCCAAGGAATTAAAACGATGTAATAGAAGAATAAAATGAGCATATATGTTTATGCATCACAAGATGAAAATAAATTGTATGCGTCACTCACAATCCCATTACATGTGTATCTTGATAATATATATTGAAGTACTTAGAGAAAGGAACATAGATACAAGCAATATCATTAGATATTCAGAGTTAGAATAGATTTTAATAGTAGACTGTAGAAACATACTCGTGTTGCTAAGCTCCATTGTGCTTATATTGGTAAACAATAAGGTAACAAATATAACAATTAGGAGAGATCCATGAAGATAATGACAACTGAAATTGAGATATCGATGGTAAAAATTCATATTTACTAAAATCTAATATAATTTAAAGGACTTGTCTAACTAGGAGACGTTTTTACCTGCCCGCGATCAGATGTCGTTCGCCTCTGGAGACAGCATCGTCCCTACCTGTCTCTGCTAACCTTCCCACTCTTGTCCAACTGACAACCATTGACCGCTTCCGTTTCGTCCGACCACCATCGCTGACCACTTCCGTTTTATCTGAACACCACCACCTAATGTTGTTCTTGGCAAATTAGGATATAAAAAGAGCTTCTCCCACATATATTTACAAGCCTTGTCAAAGCCTTACATAACACTGCAGGCGTGCAAATTCTCATCACTGAAAAATCATCCATGACTGTGGAGGAAGAAGGAAGTTCATAATGATAGTAATCATCGAAAATCCCATTGTCGTATCCATGTGTTTCGTAGTTGTATGTGGAAGCTGGATGACTACTGCTTTGTTGATAATGGTATTAATTAGAAGAATAAGAATGGTAGTGGATGTTATAAGTATATGACCAAAATTGCGCCTTCTTTCCAGTACTTCTTACACCATTCAAAACGGTCATTTGATCAACATGTCTAGTTAGTGTGACTTTCTGTTTTTATATGTCTATGTCGATCGTTTCCACTCCTGATTTAAATCGAAATTCAAATTAGATAACCGCTTGAATCTCAAAATATAATTAGACCAATATAGTTGCTGCAAGATACCTAACAGCTTACATATTACATAACATAGAAGAGACGGGTATACACCGACCCCTTACATCATGCAGTAACAGAAAAAATACCAAAATGAAATAATGGTATTTTCCATTCAACACACCAGTATCGATCTTGTACCCGACTGGATTCTCCATACAATTAACATGACATAATTACCTTTGAGCTTAGACAAAGCCTTTTGTATCTTTCGTTCGCATCCATTGCAGTCCATGTGCACAACCATCTCGACAATGTGAAAACATGATTAGCATTAGCGCTGTAGGCATTTGGTTTTAAAAATCCATGCATTTTGTATTGAAATTTGTTTTTAAAGGGAGTTTCAAATCTTAGCTGATTGCATGGATAAAAGTATTGGAACAAAAATATTCCGAGGGTGTTTCAAAAGTTAACTGATTGTAGAAATAAAACCAAAACACAATATACAACGACAGGTAAAACGTTTTCCCTAGCCATTTATTATTAGTAGAAAGGAAAAACAAACAATTTGAAGAGGCATAGTGATTTCAAATTCCGACCATGTAGAGGATTAAATCACTGAAAACTGAAATGAAATGATATGAAGTTAAATGAAAATATTCTAGTGTTATATTATCTCTAACAAAACATCCTCTCTAACACACATAATTTAGGATAGGAATGAAAGCTTACCAACATGGCTCCTTTGTAGGTTCCTTGCTTCCCGAATCTCAATTGAAATTAGAGCAGGAAATAGGGGAAGACCAAAGAATTTTTTTATGAGCTGAGAGGGTAAAATAAGTATGCGTATAGAGCACTACTATGCACGGAAATGGCCAATAGAGTTTTCTCCAGCAATTAAAATTGGAACATCTCATTAACATGGCAAACAAATACACGCATCCCTCTGCATGGATTCATGTATGAACATGGATTGACAAGCTTGAGGTATGGAGCACTTGTCCATCCATATAACCTAACTTGGCATGTCTGATATATTTTTACTTATAGAGGTAACTAAATAGTTTGCACCCATTCATTGTGAAGCTTCTAAAAAGAAATTAGAGTAATCTATCTCTATACGATTTGGATTTATAAGATTGAGATACATTAACCAACCATATTTTCTTAAAGCAGCTGAGAACCTGAAAGGCTATGACATGTCCAAGAGAGAAAGTTTGTATCATTATGACCCTAAATTGATATTTCAAAACTAAATGCATGAGTTTGTTTTGATATTAAATGGAAAGCCATGAGATACTTTGACGAGGAAAGGACCAGGAACATTGATGATTGGGCCACTGCTCAGAGGAAAATAAATAACATACCAGACCCTGAGCTTGAAGATGAGAATGAACAAGATGCTGATGCTGACAAAGAAGACGATCCAAAGGGTCAACAGTCCACAGTCTAGGAGGATATTACATCACAATGGTTATCTACTTAGTCGATATTTAAGGTTCCTGCAACCCCTTCTAGATATCCAGCTTCCGTGTACTTAGTTGATTTGTCTTAATATGTAGCATCTGTTGCAATTTCATCCTTTTCAAAATATTTTGAAACTAGATTAATAACACCTGTAGGCTTAAGTGTGTAAGCTCTTGTTTTCAAGTGTATTCCTATAGACTATAGAGTTTGCAGTATATACTAACCCACCTTTTTAAGAAACTGCTTCAAGAAAGGTTGAAATACTTTTGCTGTTGCAGAGGAAAGTTCAAAATCTAGTGCTAAAGAAATGACTGTGCTTGTTGAGGCAATTCTTTCCCAACTTTGAATCTTTGTCATTCATATAGATGCAATGAGGATGGAGATGGGAATGATAATCCTGGGGAAATAAGATGGGAAGGGAGCAAGTGGTAGATACCCTAGGTCTCATTATGAAAATGAAGATTGGCACCATTGAATTTGAACCAACCTCAAATCCTATTCCCCCTGCAAAAATTTAGGTAAATTCCAATCCATTAGATGCTCTATTTGTTGAATGGACCAATATTGAAGAGCCAGAACATGAGGTTGGAGGATGGAGGTTGGATAAATTTATAGACATGCATTAGTTTTATAAGACTTCTGAACAAAGGCACGAGTAAAAAAACAACGATGCAATACATGTCTCCCACTGCTAATGGTTTCGGTCATCAAAGAACAGATAAAGATCTTGGTGGTTGCTCTGATAAGACACCTTATCATAGATGACCTGGTTCTGATAATTTAGGTAATGCAACTGGATTCCATAGCCAATATAACCATTTAAACAACAAGAATATCATCCCTGCTGACAATACTAGGTTTCCCTGGGAAGGGACAGTAAGTGAAAGCAGAGGTAGAATACCTGAAAGGATCCTGAATGACCGCTTGCTACGCTTAACGTTGTTTCTTATTGGCCAACCTGTTGAAGTCCAGGTGAAAAATGGGTCTATCTACTCTGGGATATTTCACATAGAAAATATTGAGAAAGAATATGGTTTGTCTTTTATGCCATCCCCCTATTTTGTGGATAGAAACTTTTAAAATCCCAATATTAAACCAATATATTACTTGAGAGGAGAATGCATTTGAATTAAACCATGAATTGTTTTTTCTTTCTTTATCTATTTCATCAAAACATTAACTTTTTGATATAATATTTGTCTACTTATTGTTCTTTTTTATTATGGCCTCCCGTTACTTTTAATATGAGACATTATTTGTCTGCTTTAACAGGAGTCGTTTTATAGATGGCCTGCCTCATGAAGGATGGAAATGATAAGGGAGGAGGAAAAGACATGCGTAAATATTTAGCAAGAAGGGCTCCTATGAAGACATTGATTATCTTAATAAGCGATCAACTTTGAACATTTATTATCTTAACAAGCAACAATTGCTATCAACTTTTAACTCTTTTGTCTAACAACCAAGGTTACTAGAAGTTACAGTAAGATAGTAGCTATGGGTGTAAATTAGAGCTATGCGTGGAAGATATACAAAAATATAGGGTTCAAGGGGAAGGCTTCCAGATACTTTTTATTAATGAAGACAACAATGCTAGGATAAGTCCACTTTCCCTTCATGGGTTGGTGCCTGCCTGCTACCAACCAAATCTTCTAGTTACCCACATATATTTATTTCCTACCTCACTTATCATCCTACTTAAGAATGCCCCAAACAACATTGAATCGGATGGAAGGGATGGCTTCACATAAAGCTGTTGGACTAGACAATGGGTAGGGATGGGCATACAAATTTGCATAGACCTCAATAACACTTTTTGAGGAATGCAATGTTCTACTAGTTGAACTCTTACTTTTCCTATTAAATCTTTACTTACGAGCATGCAATGTGTTTAGTTTACCAGACTTTACTTATTGCTTCACCCTACTTAGGAGATGGAGGGAAGGAGTGTTTTCCTTACTAACCAATTCATTTAGGAGGGAATCTTAGTGGGTATCACTATTGAGATTTTTGGGTAACAAGTAGGAATATTAGTAACAAGTTGCGGATGTTTACTTGAAAAGAAAATACAAGTGGGGTATGTTCAGTAAAGTGGGGACTTAGACATAGTAAGTTGTAGAAGTTGCGTATGAAGGTAAAATATGCTTTGAAATGGGTAAATTTATCTATAAACGATGCATGCGAGGTTAGCTTATGATGAAGATGAGAAGTGTTTACATATTTAACATATATGATATAATTGATCCTACATGAGTACGTAATGATACTGGATAATATGATATTATCCCTGATACAAGGAGTACTAACAGCCTTACAAGGAGGTATTACCACTAGTAGAGTAAGTGATATGTGCTACGCTTACCATAATTAAGGGTAATGAATAGTGAAACTAATTAGGGATATACAAGTAAATGACTATAACTATGAACTCTTATATGATACCGATAGTCATGTTCTACTTAACCTAAGAGCTCTATGCCACGAATCTGCAAAGTTGGAAATGAGAATATCCTGGTTCATGTGCTCATATTGTCAGCTTCATGCAGGGTCTTTAATAGAGTAGGTTACACTGAAATTGATGTGATGTAATCTTATCTGTTTCAGCTGGGAAGGAAGATGTGGGTGGTAGGGGAGATTTGGATCCAGCATTTTTCCATCAGGGAAAAGTTACTTACTCCCAACATGAAGCCAAAAAATAGGTAAATGGGCTGCTAGGAGGAGCAATCTGAGTTGTTCTTTCTGATGGCCAGAAAGGAAGCAACTTTGGTGCATAGTGGCTTTGGATTGTTTGGGTGTAGTTCTGAGTCTGAAGTCCCGAGTGGTAGTTTAAGCACCACTCAGGAAAATTTGTGATATGAAGAAGGTATATATGCTTTGAAAGGTTGAAATTAGGTAAGATTTCTGGAATATTTTCTAATGATTTGAGGAGCAAGGTGAAGGATTCAATTGTCAGTGGTTGGTTATTGGAGTAGAGGGAAACAATACTTTTATTGGTAATTTAAAGGAAGGTATGGGATCTATAGGGGCAAAGGGGATTGTTGGTAATCCTGGGTTTTCAGGTGAAGGGATTGCAATGAATCACCAATCATGTTGATGTAGAGGAGATGGGTATCAAGGAGCCTATACAGAACTGAACAAAAATTTGATTTTAGGAAGTGTTGGCCCTCAAATATTGCTACTAATGCAACTTCTGGTTCCAAAATAAGAATGGAAGAGGCTAGTAATTTGGAGATTCAGTTTACTGGAATGGATGGTGCCAATATGGACTCCAATTACACTGGATAAATTGTTGGTATAAAAATACTTTATGTGGATTTTATCCCCAGACAAATAGCAGGTTGATATTCCTTTTATATCATGACAAATACTATTCATAAACATATGAGCAACACAATTGTTGCGGCTTGAAACTAAGTCATTTAATCATGTCGGTTACTAGGGATATAAATCTAATACAACAATTTGTGAACACTATGTAGAAATAGATGTGGAAGCATGCATGGAATCAATATGTAGTTCTACTTCATGATAGATTCTGAGTTGTTCTGAGGTTGTTTCTAGCCATGCAAAGATTCACGCCATAGAAAAAAATTACAAAACCAAGACATATGTTGAGTTGAATGTAAGTCACAAAACCCATGGAGAAGATATTGCATCACTTCCAAAATATTGTTGTAGGAGATGATCCATCAGTTGCTTCCATGTTTTTGTACAAGGACACCACCAAGTTCACCAAGACATTGCAAGCTTAGGATGGCCATTCATCATGTGTTTAGGGTGATATCCTTAAGCAGAAGCATGGTACAGGACAATAGTGATCACAGAGCAAAAGTAATATCAGAGTGGTTTCCCAATAGAATTCGTCAAATTAAGGCCTTTGCAATCGATATAATGAATGATATTTTCATCACAAGATCCATCTTGGAAGTTTCATTAGGAATCCATATTATACAAGGTGTCTAAGGAGACATTTGTGACATTAAATAAAGACTGAAGGATAAAGGTATTTCTAAGTGGTCCCCATAGCAACAAGCACCCAAGCTGTTAGTGAGGCACATGGCATAAAAACCCTTAGAGAAAGCCTTTGGTTAACACTCAGAGGTTTGTACTTGTCTAACCTTGTCCTAAAGTTACCCATCTTATCTCTTGTAGGTATGTCCACTGTTCCTTGTCTTCAAAAGACAAGGTTTGATCTGAAAAAGATATTTGAGTATAAGGAAGGTCTGAACCAATACTATTTCCTCTTTTACTGATGTTATTTGTTAGCTTTTTCTAACTTGTTCGTTATCCTATTTTATTACTACTGCTACTATATGTTTCAACTTTAACATAGGGACCTTTCGGAGTGTTAAAGTTGAAAGAGATGAAAATTAAGTTTGAATTTAGCTTGCATTTTCACTGCTATACTTATACTTCATCCTTTCGAGTACTTAGTTTAAATTGTTGCAGAAGTTAATTATTTTTTTCAATAAATCCTAAAAATCCAACATTAATAAATTATCTTATTTTATCTTATCTTATCAACTTATCTTGCAATGCAGATGTCTTTCTAGTATTGCATATGTTCTTGACTAAAAATATGAACTTGTAGTTTTCTACTCTAGCATATCCTAAAGAATAGAAGAATCTTACCTCAAATATGTTGTCATACTCCTCTAAAAGATTTGTAGCAATTACCTGATCATTATTAGTTGCAATAGTCGCTACAAGAAGTTGAGAAACATTGTCCACACTGATGTCATATTCATCCTCAAGTTCACATTCACCTACTAAAAGAGGCCTTCGAAGAAAGGGAGCCATACAAGCTGCAATTGTTGATGAAGTCATCTGTTTCTTTGAAGTATGTGATGCTACAACATGCATCATCTTAACTAGAAGACAAGCATCAGGTCACCATCAATCATGACCTAGCTCAAGGAGCACAAATATAGTCACGACCTAGCTCAAAGAACATAACACAACCACAACCTAGCTCACTATGGTATTATGAAATTCCATGTGACCTCACTGAAGACATAGAATGTGCTGACATAGATGCTGTAGAACCGTTAGGTTCTCGATCCCCATTAATTTTTTTTATCTACTAGTTAGTTTAAGAGTAGCTTCATGGGAAACATCCACAAACCAGTCATCTTCGGGAAATACACTGTAAAGACATAATGTTCAACAATCATTTAGACACAATACAGTAAAGCAGATAATCAAGAAAATGAATTCTAGGTCATGACATATAGCGCAAAGTAGTTCCAACCTGAAATATGAACATTAAAAATGACATGATCTTTGCAAAAGTTCTATAGTCAACATGCTGCAAAGATTTAGATGACCAGTTATTGTTGAACAATTGACATAGAAATGAAGGGAAGGAAAAATGTTAAAAATTGCAAGACTGGAAAGAAGATCCATAATTAGTCCAACAAAATGATAATAATAGGTAAATGCCAAAATTTTGCTCCAAAACTGGTTACAGTTCTCATTCTTTTTTATTCTTAGAAATATTTCAAATGGGAAATGAAATTAGGGTTGAAGAGTAAGAAGAGTCTATAAAGAAATAATTTAAGTTGATTTAGAATCACTTGTACATTCCTTGAATTTAGAGATAATACTTTTGTCAATTTATATCATAATGAACCCCTTATGAATGCTAAAATAAAATAGAAGCAATTATCTTTACAGTGCATTTATGGAGGTGTGTGAAAAATGCTTATACCATGTGTCCACCCATAATAAGGCCTGCAATGACCATTCTAATCAAATTTCATGATTAGATTGGATAAACCCATCTTACATATTAAATTAATTGGACTTAATTTTATCAGCCTAGCTTGGATTCAATTCATATCATAACTCTGAACCATTCACAATTGACATATTTTCAATCCATAGATGAAATAAACCCCTATGGCCAATTGTTGTAATCTCACAGATCACATAAGGTTACCAATAATACATACTAAAACATACATACATAACAGAGACAAGAGACAAGAACTAATAGATTGAATAACATATTATATTAGCATGAGAGGGTCGATACAATACAGAGAATTGAACTAAGTTCTCATTTAGCTCAGCAGCCTAATATATATGATTACAAAACAGTTACAAAATAACTACCTGTCGGTTCAGTGAATCGACATGAACTTAGGTGGCCGACCTAATCTCTAGTTTAGTCGACCGACTGACTTAGTTGGCTGATCGACTTAGTCGATTAATCGACTAAGTCAGCTATCCTTCAAGTCGACTTATCGACTTTCTCCTCCAACATCTCCCCCACGAACAAAACGTTTCTTCGTCCCGAAGAAACAGGGAGGTACAAAATTCTTTCTGTATGTCTTAGTAGTCATTATGATGTGCCTAGTCTTCATGGGCTATGAAGTCTGATGGTCAGTCTTTTCTGTTCACATACTTCGACAATTGCTGGGGCTGTCACTGCTAGGTGATGTTGGAAATATATCCAACTTTGCAATATTTTCTAGATGTCAATGGTGAGTGTAGTCAGATTTGATAAGATCGACATCTTCTCTGAAATGGAGACTTCAGCTATTCTCTCCATGTTGGGACCCATAAACTGGTCCTTCTCCTCTACGGTCTCGACAAGTCGTTTCATCTACGGGCAGATGATGTCGACTTTTTCCAAGTTGGGGATAGCTTGGTGCACCCACTGATGTGCTTCCCTCTCAAGTTTTTGTAGCTTGGCTGTCTCAAGCACTATTTGTTCTTCTATTGTGGTTCTGAGTGCTTCATCAGTGGTTTTCCTGTTTTCAAGTGCTTGGATCCCTTGTCGGGTTTGCCGAGTTTGCTGATAGACTTGCCCATAGTAAGCAGGCCAGTCTCGCAGTATTTCTTCAGTGATGACGAAATCCTCCATGTGATCTTGTAGCACTTTATAAGCTTTAGAAAAGGCTATGTGTTGCGCCATTAGGAGGCAGGAAATTTCTTCTTTTTTCTCCTCCTTTGTTTCTTGAATATGTGCTTGGAGTGCCGACACCACTGAAGAAATACTGCGAGACTGGCCTGCTTACTATGGGCAAGTCTATCAGCGAACTCGGCAGACCTGACAAGGTATCCAAGCACTTGAAAACAGGAAAACCACTGATGAAGCACTCAGAACCACAATAGAAGAACAAATAGCACTTGAGACAACCAAGCTGCATACACTCGAAGGATAAATATATGCTTAAAACTGTAACTAAATTCAATAGCTACTAACAAACAATATAAATATATGCTTAAAACTGTAACTAAATTCAATAGCTACTGACAAACAGTTCTTATAGATATAGTGCATCTGTGTGGTGAAAATCAATATTTATAGGAGCAAAGCCTCCACCATGTTTCCAACGCAATAAGGTCTTAGTACAATTTGTAACTAGATTGACGCAGAGTCTCCTAAGGCAATCACATAAATCCAAAGCATGGAGATAAATTGTAAGTTGAGAAAATTAAATATAAGGAATAGTTGTTAAAATAATTTAAATGCTTGTATCCCGTTTTACTACAGTTAAATTTCCACATGCCTATCACTTGATGTTTGTTGCTCACACAGGGATTTCCATGAGTTGGCATCTTATTGCTCCATGATCAGTTACTAGCCAAGGGCGCCTGATTAATCAAAATGATAGGATCCTATTTGTATATTCTAATTTTATTTATGCTCTAATAAGCTTCATGAAGAGGTTAGGATAGGAACTGCATATTGCATATACCCTTTTACTGCTATCCTTTTTATTGTAAATAAGTTTATGTGAATATAATAAGTATTTAAAAAAAACATCAGTATGGTTAGGATGAAGGCCTATACCAATACCAAAGCTCATTCCAAAATAATATAAATATAGTTTGGAGGTTCAATAAATATCTATGGTGATCATTGAATCTTCCATATTATCTACATATATATAAAAGAATGTTAACATTTAGGAAGAATACAGTTACACTTCAGTAGATAACTACCTAATACGTAATAGCATGTCTATGAAATGAATGAAATTTAAAGCTACAAGCAATGGAGGATAATCACCTGACCACTGAAAAACAATTAAGTTTAGATAGATTTATATCTATGATACCCAGTTCTGTTGTTCCTATTCCAGAACAAAATCAGTCAGGAGAAATGCAAAATCTGAAAATGTTAAAGTCATTTCCAACTGTCTCTGCCTTAGCAGATGACCATATTATTGATAATAATGAGGGAGAGTCCAAACCACTTCTTATTAGTGGAGGGAGCGACCCATCTATGTCACACATTACTTGTAAATTTGGTCCCAATGGAACTAGTCTTGTTCAAGAAAAATTTCTTTTTAAGACATCCTTTATTGTAGATACATGTGCTCAAGTTACAAGGGTAGAGTGGGATACATATCCATATGGACAGAGTCCTTCATTACCACCTACTTCAGGTGTTTATATGGATTGACAGCGTCAATAAATTCACATTCAAATGAAATTGTAACTCCTATGGGCTTAGGTTCATATGGAGCAGTCACGTCATACTTGGAACTTCAAGACAGGGAATCTAAAGATTTAGATATGGCGAATGGTTTCAATGTTTCCGTTTCATCCAAAATTAATATTAATTATCAAATAACAACAAAGGAACTATCCAGGAAGGTGTTGTGGGGGAATCAAGGAATAATAGAAAAAGAAATGAAGACTAAGGTATTTTCGGATGAGCAATTTTTAGGGTACAGGAACCAAGAAATTTTTTTCTCTAAAGAAGACTTCCCACCTTCTCCTTCTAATCATCAAAGTATATTGGTTTTTTTATCAAGTCATTGTGTGTTGAAGGGGAAAGTCTATGAGCATTATCAACTCTTTCGCATCAAATCTTATGGCAATTTCGATAAGCCATTAGGAAGGTACCTTCGGGATGATTTGTTTGACCATGTATATTTTTGTTTCATTGTCATTTTTTTCTTCCATAGTTTTCTCTTGCTACCGTGTATAATTTGAAACTTTACAGTAATAATTGGAAAATTTGGATGTAACAAAATACTAAAAACATGTGGAATTCCCGTTGTCATTTTTGTAATGAAATCTTAGAGGCACATGTTATTTTCTATACACACTGTCATGGTAGTCTCATGATATCGGTAAGATAGTTTGCATTACTGTTGACATTACTGGTGAACGTGAAGGAAAAATATGGATGTGGCATAGGTGCTTAAAATGTGCATGGAAAGATGAAGTTCCAGAAGCAACCTGAAGAGTAGTAATGTCTAATGCTGCATGGGGTTTATCCTTCGGAAAATTCCTAGAGCTTAGTTTCTCTAATCATGCTGCAACAAGTAGAGTTGCTAGTTGTAGTCATTCATTACATCGAGGCTGCCTTCACTTTTATGGGTATGTCACTGAATTTGTCTTCTATATATTTTGTAAGTAGTTTTCCTATTATATTTTGATTTGACCATGTGATATCTTACATAATTTATGTAGCTCTTGGAGTTTTCTGGAAGACCGAAAATTGTCTATGATAGTTAGTGACTGTTCTAGACTAATTTATTGGACCCACATTGTTCCCAAATTCAACATGACAGGTTTGGAAGTACGATTTCATGTTTTCGATATTCCTCCATCAATGTTATTTCTATGCATTTTCCACCTTCAAAATTAGAGTTCCATGATCCACATCAACAAGATTAGATTGGCTTAGGAAGGAAGCTGCATAGGTACTTTATGATACAAATTGCACATTTGGGTAGATGTTTGCTAATTAATTTATATGCCTATCATACCTATGGCATAGTATCCATATCCAAACTAATTTGCATTTCGATGCAAGTGAAAAGGTGGCAGATAAAGTGGAAATGTTGTTTAGAGAGGTTTTTAATTTGCTCCATCAGATAGGACATCAGACAGACAATTGCCAGATCTGGGTCCTTTTATTCTAGTATTAAGGTTCCTCAGTCAAGGAGGCAAATTGCAGAGCTTGAAGGAATGTTGCATAAAGAGACAATTGAATTTGAGGTGATATTAGATGTATAAAAAGGGTGTTTAATGTTCTTTAGGTTCTCTAACATGACTTTATGCTAGAATACACTCTCCACTTGATGAATATTTCCATATTTATTTAGAAAATTTTCTTAGAAATCATTTCTTCATCGTGTTCATTCTTTTGAAGCAATCTATCAATTCACACATGATTTGTTGCTATAGGCCATTACAAGTGACTGGCAAGTTGGAAGACCTATTGTTGATATTTTGAAGCTAAACAGTATAAGGAATCTTCTTCTTTATGAAGCTTATGAATAAGATCGTCGACTTTGCCGTTTAGATTCATCTCTTAGAGTGAAAAACTCCCTTGCCAAATTAGAATCTATTCCACTAGAGGATTTTAAGACATCATATAAGGAATACGATTCTAGTATAAATGAAAAAGTTGGAGAAATTCAGGGTACATTCAAAGATAGTAACAATGCTAGTAATTTTGGCATTCCAATGACAGAGGACATGGACTCTATGATTGATGGAAATTGTTTGGATAGAGATAATTTTTCTATGAATCTTCAATTCAAAGATATTGAAGCTTTCGACAAACATGTTTTAAGTAATGGATATGTGCAGCCTTCCATGACAAATAATGTGGACAATTCCTACTTGTGTGATCATTTAGAGGGAATCGATACTTTAAATGGAAAGTTAAATGAAGTTATGGAAACTATTAAATTGGAAGAAGGTAAAAAAACACAGAATCTGGATGGCATGGAAGGAGGTCCAGACATTAGAGATTCATCCAATATTACTAAGGGTACCATGTTTCATACTTTTGACATAGATAATGGTGAATGCAATACCAACATCAACATTTCTAAGACAATTCCTCTTGAAACGATTGATAGTAGGAACAACTCAAATGGTTTTGATGGAGACCTGGGAACATCCATAAACTGTCAAAGAAAGACTTTCCTATCCTGGCTAACCTGTCTGATACATTAGATGCAACATGGACAAGTGAGCGTCAGTCGGTAAATGCTTAGGCTATACATGTGACATCATAAGGACAGGAAGTTGGTTTTGCCACTTCAGGGGTAGAGCCCCATAAGGATACAGACAATTGGTGGAATACAACATTGTAAGATAAACAAATGTGCTGCAAAAATAATCAAATTTACCACTAAAAAACTAAATATCATCAAATTTATGTTTACAATAAGGCCATGCATTAGTTTATAGGAGGCCATATGAATTAGCTTAGGTTTTTTGATAGTTTGGGAGTACTCATAATTCTACAAATATGGGTGGCAATGACATCCCAAACAGGGGGAGAAGCCCCACTTCTCATCCCTTATATAGAAATGCAGTTGCTTTCCTAAGTGGTCCTTCTCCAACAGCTACATGTAAGTCTAGAGGCAAGCCAAAGTTTAGACCTTAATGCCCCGAGGAGTGTCTGGAAAAAGAAGAGAAGAAATGATAATTAGAAATAACCTCAATGTAGGTAGAATATATACAGAATATGGAATATCATGCAATGATCTGTCAGTTGCTGGGATGGTGACCCTCGGACCAGACCCTGTGTTGTTGGATTTCTAAATTCCAGACCAAAGATTCCATCAACCTCAAGCTTTAGGTTTTTCTATAGCTATCGTTGCACATACATAATCTTTGAGGGTGGAGCATATTTCCTTAACTCTTTTGGTCTTCATATGAGGTAATGGTTTGAGATATCTGATCCAGACAAGGAGGATTTCTTGAAAGTACCAATGTGGACATGAATCTACTAGGCGTCACTAGAAAGAATCAGGAAATCCTCAAAGACATCAGCAATAGGGTCATAATTATTCCTTGTATTTTTTTTCACATTTAGGAAAGTGTGTTGTCGCCACTATATTTGCATTGGGTTGCGTATAAAACTTCAAAGTAATTTTCTGCAATGATTTCCATGCGATTTTCAGCCTCTAAACAACCATTCACAATTTGCCGTAAATTTTGTTTTCATAATTATTCATTGTATTTTTTTTCTCACATATAGAAAAGAATGTTGTCATCACTATAGTTTCCCTCGGTTATGTATCAAACTTCAAATTATTTTTTTGCAATGTTTTCTATGGCATTTTCAACCTCTAAACAACCATTCACAATTTATGTAAAATATGTTTTGTTGTATTATTGGCATATTTTTTGATAGAACAATTGCATTGAATTTAATCATTTAGATAATTATCTCATGGTTTTCTGTGCATTTTTCCACTCTCAAGTCATTTATTGTTTTCTTTTTCAATTTTGATCCCAAATTTGTTTAGTGGAGCGAGCTGCAGATTTGATTTGAAGATTGTTGTTTATTTATTGCATCACAGTTTGACTCGTAAAGTCATCTAGGGATTTTTCCATGTGGTTAGCAAGCATGAATCCAAGTTTAAGGAAAGAGAATGTGGTGACAGTGTACTATTTTCAGTTATTTTAAAACTAGATGGTTTCAAGTGATAACAAGAATGATGTATACTACTTTGTTCAATCGACTTGAAACTGAATTCTCCAACCTCAAGATGGGTGACTTCAAAACAATGGAGTATATTGAAAGGTTTAAAATCCTGATAGTTGAAATTATTCAAGCAAGTGGAAACGGATAGGTTGTGACTTTATATTAGATTAGTAGTAGTAGTAGTATAAAAAGCGCTCCCAAAGCACTTCACTCTTAGAGACTTTTGGAAATTAGCACTCCCACTCCCAACAACCTTGCCTTGATTTATGCCTAAGGATATGCACTCAACCCAAACTAGTGTCAAAAGTCAACTTAGGAATCATGTGATCATACTATGTCGAGTATTCCTAATCAGATATATTGTCAACTTCCCAACCACTATTCTTCAATATCAAATCTAAATACAGATCATGTGTCCTATGAAGTTATGAACACGATTTAACCAAGTCCTTTTCCAAGTGAAAAGCTAATGATGGTGAGAAGAAGCAGGTTATGTGAGTGTTTTTGCTTCTCATGATTCTAATCATTAGCATTTTAAACATACTATTTCTGACACTGACCATGAGGGAGAAGAGGTGAATTTTGTAGCTTGATTTTTTCACCATTGTTGGAAAATTTGTAAATAGGAGCAACAATTTGTTTATGATGGATATAAATGAAGATTTGATTGCTTCCTCTGAATTTTTGCAACAACAACCCTTTAGTGTTATTGGTGGTTTCTTTGATTTGAATGAAGGACAATTCTGGAGTGCTTCCAATTTTTCGGAGGAGCAAAGTACTTTGGGATAGTATGTAGAACAACCTTTCAATGTTGATTTATTGCTCACTACTACTGATTTATTTGAACAACAGGAAGAAAATATTGATTTCTTGATGGCTGCCACTAATATTTATACCAAACAATGTGTAGAACACCATTTCTTTGCTACTAATCTTTTCAAACAATGGGGAGTATATGTTGGTTTTGTGCCCTTTCTTGCTGCCACTGATTTTTCCAAACTACAGGGAGAATAGCCTATTTTGTGCTTATATAGTGCAAGCATTTGTTGTCTCTTGTGTGACCTATGTTGTTAATACAAGCTTATGCTCATATAAGGAAAGCTTAGCTGTGCTTATGGGAAATCTTAATACAAGCTTAATAAAGAGAGTAAAACGTGAGATCAGTTGAGGACAATGATTTAGCTTCACCTCACATGGACCACGATTCATCAAACCTACTATTTATTTATGCTTGCATGAGCAGATGAGGCTGAGTGGGGCCAAAGAAATGGGCCCCTTTCCTCAGGCATGGTTCTTAGTTTCATTTTTAAAAAGTACACCCCAAATCGAGAATGTTGGAGCTCTACATAAATGGGTGATGGCTTGATGATACAAGGAGTTTCGTGATAGAAACAATAAAAAATGGGTACTAGCATGCCAGTAAGTGATGCATATTTGGGTCATGTTGTAAAGGTTCTAGTCCAACCCCCAGATTGAATCCTAGATGAAAAGGGTCAACGTTACTAGAAACAAAGGATTCATGAAGCAAGAAGTGTTTAGGGCTAAGAGGTAGAGGTATTTTGGTGGGTAACTATCAACATGTGGGTAGTTGCTTGTGAATATCTAAGTTTTGGTCTATGAACCTACCTATGCAAGAAAGGGAAATAAATAGAGGGAGTGTTGGAAACACTTAAAGTAAAGGTTCAGTAGGGTAAATGATTCATAGCATGCGTCCCCTACGTGTTCCTGACTGAATGAATGGGTGTTGGGATAACTATAAGGGAAGGTTGGTCGGTCTAATCCCAACCCGCTAATAGATAGTGGTGTACCCTATAAGTTATTCCTAGCTAATTGAATTGGTTAGTAAATGCAGGAACCACTAACTAAATTATAGGTTCGAGCAGTAAGTAAAGGTCTGGTGGGAATGGGTATCAGGCGCAGAGCGAAAGAAGGGTGGGTATTCCTAGGAAACATAAATAAATTCCTGAGCTTAGTCGGGTCTTCATAGTGTTACCAAAGAAGCATATACCTTTCATCAAGTGTGATTCCAGACTAGTAAATGATGTCTGTAAGGTGAGGATCCAACAACTATATAACCCTCATACCCCCTATCTAAGGCTATAAGGTTTGGTACATCACAAAGGTTGGGTGAAAGAGTATTATGAATATGTATATAAGAGTCTAATCTAAATGGATTTCATGAAAAGACAAGATCTAAAATCCGCCATGCCTGATTGGTCTGGTCAAATTAAAGAACATTTTGAGATGCGATTTGTCTAAAGTAAATCCTGCATTTATAATTAATCCACAGGGTATAAAACTCTTATGTAGCTAAATTTATTAGTGGAGCATATAAGTTTATTTCTTCTATCCAATATAAGAGGGGTCTAGCTTTAGTGAATCAATTCAAGAAGGCATCACTTCATCGTCCTAGGGTGAAGGGAGTAATCAAGGTAAGGGTAAGGTAAATGCCGTTCTTACAAGAGAAGGCATATGCAATATTAAATAAGGTTATGGGTCTAGGTCTAAGGTAAGGGATCAATCCATCAGTTCCTTCTACGAGAAGTAAGGGTAACTCAATGGGTTGGGATAACTTCAGATAGTCCTAGGATAAAGGAAGTAATAAAGTAAAGGGTAGGGTGATACGGTTCTTAAAGGGAAAGGTATATGGTATAACTTGCATTATATATGAGATAATACAAAGTGGGACATATCCCCTCTAGAAGAAAGGGCTTCTTTTTATTCTCCCATGTATGACGTGAAAGGGCCTCAGGTATGTGGGAACTTTAGAAACTTCTCTTTCTCATATGTTGAGAACATGGAATGGTGTAATTTGAGGGTAAGATCATATGGGAATGACATGTATCAATATCCTTCTTCAGTAACGCATCTTCATGTCATCTAGTTGATGTAGGAACTTTTTTTTCCATAGAAATAAGTGAGTTATATATCGAGGTAGAGTTTGAGGGCCAGGGGGGAGGGTATATTAGTTGAGGGATCTGCTTCCTCCATATAGTTGAGGTCGAGGAATATTTTGAGTTCGAGTTCAAGGGTATAGGGTATATGGTGGGTGTGTCTTCTATGAGGAATGCCAAACTCCCCTCCTGGAAATGATATTCAATATGATGATCAATCTACATTGAAACAAGGGAGTACACTATGATTGGATATTGGCCCTAACCAGGAAGATAAGCCAAGTATCCAACCCAAGTATCTTCCAAGTATCCAAGCTGAGTAGAAAAGTAGCCCCATCGAGTAATATTTGAGTCTCTAAGTATCCTAATCGAGTAGTAGCCTAGGAGCTTAGGTAGTTGTTATTGTTTCGCAAGGATATGCTAAATCATTTGTGACCTCTACTGATATCGGCCAATAGCATAAGAAACATCAGCATCAGATTCCAATTAGTAATCCATGCCCCTAACTCACTTTGTCGGGATGGATAATGTTATTGAACATATATATTAACATAGACTTCATGAGTGGCATAATGGATACGTAAATATTGGAGTGTTAGAAAAATGCTACCATGGGCAGGAGCAGTGGTTAGCAAGGGCACAATGGGATGCAAGACTTGGAAAAACAAGTCGAGGGGAGAAGGACACAATCATAGATATGAAGGACCTGGTCTATTGAGTAGATGTACTCAATCCATTGGTGACTCTTACAAACAAATATGAATTATTGAAGGGATATGTGGAGTAGGTCCAGATAGTTGATGGTGACATTAAAAACCCTGCCCTATTCCCATAATTCACCAGGGACAAGTATTCATAGTTTAAAGGGGAGTGGATGCAGTTGTTATTGCTTCCTATACCATAATTGAAATCTAGTACAATGATCCTTTTTCACATCCCATGGGGGCCTATGTTATGGTTACGAAGTGTGTGAGACTATTGTTATCACAAAATCACACTAGTAGGATCTGGCTTGACCACAAAATCGCCATTGATGAAGATAGCATCGATGCTATCACCGAGTTTCCTTAGGATGGAGAAGATGCAAATGATTCATTATTTTCCCATATCATAGTGCATAAGGAAGGGGTTGTCGAGAATGAGCATACAGATCCATGCCTAAAATATGGTAAGTGTAGCTACTATCTACCGGAGTGTTGTGGGATTGCCAAGTAAGTGAATGCTCGAAGAAGCTTGTGCATGTGGTATATGTGTGTGTCACCAACGTGAGGTCAAACTAGGTTTCTTATCTCACTAATGAATTACTATAGAATTGCATTGATGTGTAGGATAGGTGTTTTCCTCCAAGTTGTCTCCCCACTCCCACAAAGGGAGCAAATGTAGGGGCATGATGTGCTGGTGCATCTGCTTGCATTCAAGGAAACTCTCAAGTTAAGAGGGGGATACCCTTGGATGTCCTAAAGGTATATATATGTAAATATTAGGTTGGTTTTATTGCAGAGGTGGGTGAGTCAAGGTGGACTCTACAATTTGCAACAATCAAAACAAAAAAGGATGATGTATGTTTTTGGAGGGAGATCGCGGAAAATGACCAACCTCTTCCAGGCACATACTCAGCTGGCCCACCTCAAAGGGGTGCCTTAATCATAGCTCCATCCTTAGAATAGAAATGACACAATAAATGAGTATTAGCTTAGGAGGAGGTTGAACACTACTTTCCTAACACACACACATTAGACGAAAAACAAAATGGGTAGGGCATGCATAGATCCCTTGGTTCCTTCAACAACAACATTATCCAAATAAAGCGCATTATGTTTATATGTTATCAGTTACAACTGGCTTGCTTTAAAATGGGAGATTTACATGGAGACAAAGGGGAAGATAGATATTGGAAATAATTCTTTATAAATCTACACTTTCAATTTCTTCAGGAAAATAATTACACAGTTTCTCATGATAATTATTTTCATAGATAAAGTTCCTCTACAAATAGAATTTTTAAATCCTTGCGATCAATTCAATTTCCTAAACATAAAAATTAGTATTGTGATATGATCAGCTAGTTAAATTAACACAGTATCGTCGAACATACAAACTTTAGTTCTGGGTACATATCCACAAATTCTGACTACATTAAGACTATTAATTTTCATATTAGATCTCATGGAAATTTGTTGCTAGAAAAGGAAAAAGCACTTTGAAGTAAAACTAACAAACTCCCAAAAGGGTAAGGAAACCTACACTCTTAACATCCACACCCTTTAGGTCCTCATCTTTTGAGACCGAAATGAACTTCACCTTATTGTTTGTCCAATATCCATACCTGCAAATGTAATAGAATAAATGTAATCTCAATAGACATCTGATTTCCAACCACATTGAAACATTGCATTTCCAAATAATATATGCTTCAACAAAAACAAAAGTATATGAAATAATAGTATAGGGATATCTTCACGGGTAGCAATGAAACGACCCACATAAACTAAAGATGAATGGTGAATGAGAAAGGAAATATCACCACTTAATTTTCCAAATCATTAAGATTTACGGAAGGATAGAATGCTTGGTGACAATTCCGTTGCTACCTAATGACATTGTTGCTACAATTCAACAAAGGGGAGATAAATTTGCAAGAAAGGAATTTTATTGACCTCCAAAGAAATAGGCAGCACAGGTATGAAAAATTTTCCTAACCTCCCTGTTTACAAATCATAACTTATGGAAGGAAGGAAACCCTGTTTACAAATCATTGCTATAAGAATGGAAGGAAATTCAAAATTATGATCTAAAGTAGTGGATGGTTGGTTTTATCATAGTGTGGGCAGTGAAGAGATATTTGTGCATTAATGTATCTCGATTCTCAGCGTACCACCAACAACCATTTTATAATTCTTGGCTATTTCGACATGTTTCTAGGCTCACATAATAGTGAACAAGATAACCTGGGCATGTTTCCTCCATTAAACAACATGCAAGAGCTAGGCATCAAAAAAGGGTCACCTACAATAGTGCCATTTCCATATTTAGCTTTGTATCCAACACATTGTAATATCCCATTTTTTACCCCAATTGCATTAAAAATATATATGATGTAAATATCGTTATTAAATCATGGTGAGGAGCTCAAGCCAACGGCCCCACAATGTATTTAGTGTTTTATGTATCGAAAGTTAAAAATTGATGCATATGGTTATCGTGCTAGCCAAGAATAGTATAAATTAAGACATCATGTAAATATGCAATTAATAAAAATACCCACAACTAGCTATGTCAATGCAACAAAAAATATGGGGGAATGATTTCACAAGGAATAGGGAAGGAACATATTCAAACCCTTGAGCCAATAATGTTGAACCAAATGTTAAAGGGAAAACCCATAAAGTAGTCAACTACCCATTTTGTCTTTTGTTCCCAATCATTTATTTCTTCCAGAAATTTGTTGAGGTAGTTAATGCCTTGGGATGGGAAGAGTATGTCAGTCAAATTCATATTGGGGAAGCCGCCCATTTTGGAGAAATAAAATTTTGACTGATGGGGAAAGTAAATACCTAGAAATGCATGCCCAATCTATTATTCACCCATATGATTTTTCCTTCCTCATGTAGCTGGAGCAATTGGGAAGTTTTTCCCTCATGATTTCCTGCATTTCCTTCATCTTCCACCCCATAAATCTGTTTTTGGTATTGTGCATTGAATGGGAAGAAGAGACCCACGATTTGGGTGTGTAGGGAGGTCGTTTTTTCTCCTGCAATGCCCATAATCATTTTGTGAAATCGTATTTCTTTCACAGGGTTGATTTCCCCATTTCCCCATTTTCATTTTTGGTCCCCAGGACATTTTTCCTTCATGCCCAGAACTTGAGTTTTGAAGTTATGTGCCACCTTGTTTTAGCATGAAATACTTAGGAGTGGAAGAGGCCCATAATTGGCTTGATAAACCTAGTGAATAGAGGAACCTCACATAGAGATCAAGAGGGGCTGGCAAATATTCTATGCACACCCTGAAGAGCACTAGAAGGGAAGGTATGGCCTGAGGGACTGTGTAGTAGTGAAGGGAATACTTCCTTGTGTTTGGTGTGTATGTATTGTGGATGCCAAGCTAGATAGATCCGGTGTAGGTGTCCATAGCTCTGTGGTTGAGCTCACTAGATTAGCAATTCTACCTTTCCATTGCCTTAGAAACTTGATAAACCCAACTGTGTTTGGCTTGGCTGAACTTTGATGAGTATTTAGCTATGTGTGAGCCTGTTGTTACCTAGTTCCTTGTGAAAATCATGCCTAGCTCCGGGGTGGTAGTGGTGCTGAGAGATTGATGATCCCACTGGCCTATGGTTGGGTGGAACGTTGCAGCGACATAACTAGTTGCAGGACAACTCCTTTTCAAGATAAGTATTTCTTGTGTTAATTTTGCAATGTATTTTATTTATGAATTATTATGAACATTATGAATGTGTTGAATGAGAATTGCTTTCGTTGTATATTATTGCATTATGCATATGTACATGTATGTTTTTATTTCAATGCATTTTACTATTATGTTCATGGGGCTAGATCCTCGATTAAGATGATAGAGCAACAACAGTTGAGTCGCATCAACCTCTCTCTCAGAGAGCAGAGGGGAGGGGATGTGACACACATTATACAGGAAGGCAGTAGGGAATTCCAGGACAAACCTATAGTAGCAATGTATTCAGTATTAAAGGATGGTAAGTGGGTCTCTTTTCTAGATCAGAAGGTATGGATGAATCCCTTGTATAAAATATATTGTAGATGATTGTTTATCCCAAGCTAGCAATGAAGCTCCCTCCTTTTGTTTGGGAAGTTTCACATTAGATAATGATCAAGGGCATGGTTAGATCTTATGCAGTGGTGTCATATCTATGAGTGACATTTCACACAAATTTTGAATGAGTTTAGGATCAAGTCTTTTCAACCCTGTTTTAAGATACTTGTTTACAGTACTTGTGAATTGCAGTATGGCTAATGCGCCCAAGGGATATTTCACAGAAAAAATTTGTAGCAATATAAAAAAATGCAAATTCTAATATTGGAAAATTCTTGTAAGTGTTCCTGGAAACTCACTTCCATTGATGATTACGATACAACACCCTAAACTTGGTAATCATTGCTCATTGAATCTGTAAGTAAAGGAGATCGAACAATTTACAGTGTAGCCAAATGTATGTTTATGGTTGATGCCTCACTAAGTAGTTGTTATATGAATCCTTCATCACGATGGGAGATTCAAAGGTTATGTCATGGATAGATATGAGCAAATTCCTAGCAGTTATCTTGGATGGAAATTGAAGTAGATCGAGGGTTTCAGAGATGCCGAATGGCATGATGCTGGGAGAGAGACCAAGGGATCCTTATGGTTCTTTGGATCTATGGTGTCAGTGCGATTTTGATCCCTTATGTTTGTTACCCTTGTATAATGGGGAATGAAAAGTTGCAAGGAAATAGTACAAATAACAACCGACCATTGAGAACCTCAAGAGGTGCAATGTTACATAAGTGCAAAACCCCCCAAAATATATTTGTAATAAAAAAATGGGAGGCATTGATCAACATGGCATAGAGAAACCCAAAAAATATAGAAGGAATTCAGAGTGCAAAAAATGTAGCAGGAAATGCCATTTCAAAAGAGCAGGGGCTAGCTCGTACCTATCAATTGTACAAATGCACAATAGCAAGGATAAAACCTCCATAAACCCACACCTGAGAGCATTCACAATTAAGGATGCTGTTGAAAGTATTAAAAGGTTATTTTAGGGAAAGACAAAGGAAATATCAATGTTCGGCGTGGAGTCCCATTCATCACTGGGTCATGCCATTGTCTCTCCTAGAATGCCATTTTAGTGTGTTGGTCAATTGAAGAAGCACCAAAGAGCACAATCTGTTGATGATCTCGAAGCTTCTCCGACATCATAACATGGAAGAAGTAGATCCATTGAAATAAGTTGACATTCATTCATAGAATAATCGGTGATGTAGAACGGGATAGATCTTGTGGACCTATCAATAGTGCATAAAAGGAGGTGCAAGGGGTATCCCTTCGCAAGTAATTGGTCATAGAAACATTAGTCACTATGGGTCACCACCAAAGGCTGAGAAGCCCTACTTTTCCTATACAGAGTTGAAATGCGATTGGTAAGGAATATGATTTTGGTTTTTTATTTCTTCCCGTATTTTTTTTATTCCATTCCATTAGTATTCATTGGGCTCTGGACTGAAACTAAAACTATCCAAAGATATGTTGTAATTCCCTCTGGTTAGTATTTGTTGATGGGCAGGATTGGGATTTAAAAACTATCTTATTTTAATCATCTTCGCTCCTTATTGCAATTGGATTTCCTATGCTTATTGATTCTTTTCTCTTATTAGTGGGTTAGTATTGTAAGTAGTCATTTTTTAACGTATATAAAGTGGTATGGGGTCCATTTTGAGTCCTTAAATATAAATGTGTTCTAAACGCATATGAATCTAGCCCTAGATATATTACTTATTAAGATTCCTCATATTACCAAAGAGAGTGTCCAACATAATAATAGTAACCACAAGAATAGAGAGAAGAGCTTCCAATATGAAGGATTCAAAACCAAGAGCATCACAATCTAAATCTAATTGCACTCTGTTGGATGTGTCATGAGGTACACTTTACAACCTAGTTGGATGTGCCATCATGTTGCATAACAATAATAAAAACTAAAATGAATAATATTAATGCTATCCACCATCATAACACATCCCACTAGGGTTCAAAGTGCAATGAAAAAATATTATATATGGAATTTTCTTACTCTATCAAGCACTAAATTGTCTTGTACACTTCCAAAAAGTCTTGTTTTCTCAGGCCCATTCCTTAACACCAGAACAAAACTATTTCCATGTCATGCGTTTTGATATAAAGTGATTGATGAAAAGTCCAGACTTGTCGGTCCCTGGAGATTCGAGGAACCTAATAAGGAATATTATTTTTTACTTTAGATGTAAAGTAACATAGAAGAGTTTGGAATTCTAGTACAAGCTCTCACAAATGCATCTTCGACGCCACCATTGTAGCTCCCCAGATCTATCGTTGGAATAAAAATGGAGTTTAAAAAGAATGGAGTAATAGAACCCCAATACAGATGCAAAAAATTTCTTGGTGTTCCCTGGACTAGTTGCTACTGTTGAATCTGCACTTTTATTCTAGTTAATTTGTGCGATATCAAAAACATTATATTAATAAATTGGTAGAAATGGAATGGAAGTGCTTTCATAATAATTGTTGGGGGGAAGGGGGTAAGAAAGGTACCTTTTCTATATAATAAAGGGATATTTCACATATATTATAATTCTTTAGGAAGACATCGCCTTCTTTTAGGAAAACATACATAAGTGGATTCAGTCATCAATAACTTATTATCCCAGGAAGAAACCAACTAATTTATATATAGAAGGGGCTATAACCCTCCTCCCTCCTGCCGACCTTTCTCTCCTCAAACTCCTAAAACTCAATTAATTGGACTACTCTGCTATTCTCCTCAACAAATTAACATAAGTAGGTGTATATTGTAGGTTCGGCTGGGTGTGTTAGGATAGGTGTTGAGTTTTATTCTATGGATCCTTCCTAGTTATTCCCTCCGTAGGTTAGGTGAGGCATATAGGAATTAAAACATTACATGTAGAGTCTACATCATCAATTGATAAATATGTGCATATATAAAAATAATTCACCATTAACAAAGTGTAAGTATCCCAGTAGTTTACTTGGAGCTTCCAACAACAGAGGTCACAGCAAGAATGGCATCAACGAGAGCAGCACTGAAAGAAGCATCTCATTCAACAACAAAAAATAAAACAAATCCTCATATCCACCGCCTCACATACAACAAATAACCTAACCTAAATGCATAAGTATGGAACTTGAAACAAATAATCAGAATGGTATCTTAGTTCAAAAATACCAAACCGGACGTGCTTCCTTTCTCTTGAACAGGCTGCAATTCTCTATTCTTAATCATATGCTTCTGGCGCTGCTCCATGGTATTATTGGTTATAGACTCGCACCCTCATTTCTTCCAGATAGCCGGTTCAGAGCCAGAAGATACGACCATGACAGGGAGATAATTGTTACTATTCGTTTGAGCCAATAATTCCCCAAATTGTTGGCATGGGTGGTGAAATTGCAGCCGTTCCGGGCGCTACAGGTTTTAAACTGGAAGCAAAGAGTCCATTTCAAATATGGTCATGCTTCCATTGCTTCCTCCCATTCAGTCCATCCTCCTCCTCTTCATCCTCCCGCTTCCCAACACCGGTCTATGCAAGAAAATCCTCCACTACCGCGGCTTGAGTAGTCTATGTGAATATCTCTCCACACTTGATCAAGACTACTCCCGACTACAACACTCACCTAGTGCTGCAGGCCACAAGCTGGGAAGCTAGGAAGACCATCCTCCATGTTACTCTTTCCTACATCGCCACCTTCGTGAAGATTCTCCACTCGCCTTTCCAGGGGTTTCAAGAACCAAAACTTATGAGGGGCAAGCACGCCCCCCTAACATATGCATAACCCCCTAACATACCTAACCATTGATTAAGTTGTGAGAACCATCTATGCTATGTGCAACCTCGAAATGATCGCCATATCTTGCTTGCACGTCCTAGATGTCATAGTGACAAATTATTCGCTCTCATTGGATTCAAGCTATCGATTGTCTTGCATGTACTTGATTAATCCATCTAATACCAAAAATCTATTAGTTTACATTAAATATGGATGTTCATGGGCCCATTTGGAAGAATTGGCTATGGTTGGAGGCTTTTTAATGGTTATTGCACAAAGGAATTCTATGCTAAGAATGGTCATTTTGTTTCATTGTAAAGTGTTTAAATATGAAATAAACCCTCAATTAAATTTGATGTTTAATGGATCAAAAGGTACTCAAGAATATGGAGGTCTTAATCTTCCTTTAAGCCAAACGTTGGGGCGGTTGATTCTTTGTAATACTCTTGCAATTAAGGATTGGGTACATCATCATGGTTTCATTTATTTATGTTGTGGTGTAGCATAAACTTGCAATGATTAATCATATGTTGTGGAATTTTTTAGTTCCTAGAACATTTCGATCTTAGATAGTTGCGTCGTATAATATGCTACTCTTTGTTGCTATCTTTCCCTTGAAACTTGTTTTTTGGAGACACATTGTCTAGAGCATGTGGGATCAAATTGACAAGCTTATTTTTATTTTGGTGATGTCAATGTTCTATAACATTTCATGAGGCACCATCCTCGTTCAATTTGAGATATGTTTCTACTTTCCAATTGGAATTGGTTGTTTAGGTTTCAGTTAGAATTGGCATGTTTAGTAAAGGATATAGATTCTATGTCACTTGGAGGCAAAGCATATATGTTGGTGCTCTTGGCCTATATAAGCCAGTTTGTTATCAGGTTGGTTGGAAGTTTTGTTGTGTACATATAGTAAACTCTTGGAACTTATGCATTAGATATTTTGATTTCCTCCGGGAAATATTACCTAGTGAAGATATATCTCCATCTCGAAATTCTTAGACAACTCTGAAGGCTTGAAAATGTATTAGTATTCCTTTTTTTGAAATAACAATACAACTTTTTCCTTGGAAAAAAATAACCCAACATCAATCATCATTTCTATTGCTCTAATTGCATAATGTTCTGCACATGACTTGTTAATTCTTCAGATAACTTCTAGAATTTTCCATAGGTAATTGCTCAGTCTCATAGCCAGTAGTGTTAGTTGTGACTATGGTATACCTAATACATCATAGAGAACAACTCAATATAGATCTTAACATGATACACTATTGTTACTCAAATATTATGGTCCACTCTTATGTCCTAATGGAGATCTTGAAGATTGTTTTACATAAATCATCCTCAATCAAAATGTAGCTTCTCAGCAGTGGGGCCAAATCAATTTTGACAGAATGATTGTTATGTGCATAATTCTACAACTTATTATATTAGAATCCAAAGCTATAATTAAACAAACACCTGAAACTTGAAATGTAACCACGAACAAAAACCAAAATTAACTATGGTTCAAGGGTATGATATGTTGTTACTGAAACGTTTATGTCGAGTTAATATGATGAAAGCTTAAAAAATAGATCAAGAAATATCCCTACGACTTTGTGGATGTATCATTTCCTAGAAGGCTTTTTTGTTGGCATTCCATGGTCCAATATTGAATCCATACTAGCAACGAAAGTAGATTTATTAAAAGAAGTTAAAGAATTATGTGTTTGGTGAAATGCCATTTTAAACTAAATACAAGAAACCACCTTGAAGTAATAAATCATTGAGGGTATGAAGACCTACAATATTAAAGGTTATATGAATGCTTTAATAGACAATGCATGATGTTAATGAAACAAATTATGCCCACATATTCACATGACATAAACATTCCAACTAACCTCTAATTGCAACCATCAATTTATCATGCAATGAAAGAACTCTAATGGACCCGAAATCTTTGAAGGATTTCATGAATTAAATGAAAAGAATTATAAATTACCAAAAAAAGGTATTGGTAAATCACATATATAAAAGATAAATAGACAGGCCCACCCAATAGATAAATATCCTAGATAGTGCTTGATAATACATAACACATCAAGAGGAGAAGAAGACTCAAATCATTCCTCTCGAAATGATTTTGTTGTGTATTAGTCTACCTGCCAGAGAATAAGCACACTAGTATCATGGCACACAGTGGAGAAACTAATGTTATGGGTTGCAACTGTATATGTTCCACACAAAAACTGCACATAGATGGTATTTGCATTACACTCACATGTGCAGGAGTTCCTGAAAATACATCCGTGAAAGAGTTAATGTGATAAATAACTAGTGGGATCAAATCTACAAATCTGCTAGACAAAGTTACAAACAACGTTTATAAAATTGCATATAAAAATTGTACATGAGAAGAAAAATCATCTTATGCATGACTTCAATTTGCCCAATAAAAAGCTATAATTCTGCAACTTAAGAGTTATGTTTGATTAAATCAGTCATCTATCAAATTATTTAATTGACCTCGTGGATATATGAACAATCTACAAATTGGGACTTAGATTAAATTAGTAATCTAGTCTATCAATTTAATTTGTCCCACAGATACAACCTAGAATTTCTCTATCAATAATTGTTGCATGGAATTGCTATATGTTTAGTTCAATTTGAGAGTTTAATTTGAGTTTAATATGTGCAGAGAAACCCTCATGCCACAAAGTTGCTTGAAATTTATAGTGGTAAGTCTGCCCTCTTCTAAAAGACTGGATATTCGGCTTTTTGGTTTGGTCGGGGTTAGATTGTATTGCATTGCAGGGTTATATTGTATTAATTGAAAGGTATTCAAGTACATCAACCAAGAAATCAATAATTTGTTATAACCCAGAGACAAGTGATATTTGTTTTGGCGAGTTTATTGTCTCATCACAATCAGCATGCAAATTATGTATGCATTATGCTCTCTTCCTTCCTCTCTACTTGCCATGGTTTAAACTCTTCCTCTTGGATATTCTTGGCCAAGGATCTGACCAACCACCCTAATTGTTTTGCACAAAAAAATCATTGGAAACAAATTGTATAATCCTTTCTAAAATAAAGAAATTGCATTCTGTGCATGCATTCCCATTCCAAGACCATCCAAAAATATTGTCCTTTCAAACTAAATATCCAAAAGACAATAAAGGATCTCATATATAAACACTTTCCTTCTCTAAAATATCATACAACTACATAACATAGTCATTTACAGTCATAGAAGTGTCTCAATAGATTACATAGAAATTGTTCAAGAAAACAGTGCCTAATACAATGTTTTGAACACTACATAAATGCCAAAATTAGGTTGGAAACAAGACTTCAGAGGATTAAGACCTTTGTAAAGATATGAACTTTTAGCTGAATGTTAGGGTTAACCTTGACTTGAGATCGAGTCAAAGGTGGTTAGGTTTGGGCACATGGTTTGTTGCAGCCCATGGTATTGTCCCATGGTATTGCCTGTGTTAACCTTGACTCCGGATTGAGTCAAAGGTGGTTAGGTCTAGCACATGGTTTGTTGTAGCCCATGGTATTGTCCCATGGTATTGCATGTGATTAAGCCTTTATAAGGCTTGAGGAGGCTCCATTGTAATTGTACTGGTACTGAGTACTGTATTGTACTGGATGTGAGTATTGTATGGTACTGGATGTGGGCATTGTATTGTGCTGGAAGAGAGACTGTGAGAGCGTGAAGAGGAAGTGCAACGGTTTTGCTGCAGGGCGTATCCCTTCATCTTTCTGGACTGAAATAAAAGGACTGGCAAATTTGTTTGTGGACGTAGCCCATCGTTTGGGTGAACCACGTTATATCTGTGTCTCTCTGTAATGTTTAATGTGTTTTTGCATCTTGTTTATTGATTTAACTATATATCTCTTATTGCTCTGCGGTCCTGTTTTTCTAACAATTGGTATCAGAGCCAAAAGGTCTATTTGGTTTGTAAACTCGCAGGAAAGAAGGGTTCCTGGTTCGAGTGGGAGCAATGGCGGAAGAAGGAAAGTTTAGGGTCGATAAATTTAACGGCCAAAACTATCAGTTATGGAAGATGCAAATGGAGGACTATTTGTACCAGAAATATCTATACTTGCCGTTGGGCAGAAAAGCAAAACAGCCAGCGGCTATGAAGGATGAAGAATGGGAGGTTCTTGACAGAAAGGCACTAGGAACAATACGGCTATGCCTGGCTTTGTTAGTGGCCTTCAATATTTCGAAAGAAATAACAACAGAGGGTGTGATGAGCGCATTAAGTAAGCTCTACGAAAAACCCTCGGCTTCTAACAAGGTATTTTTAATGAAGCATTTATTTAATATGAAGATGTCAGAAAGTGGATCTGTTGATGACCATTTAAATGAGTTTAATACAATTACCAGTCAGTTAAGTTCTATAAAAGTGAACTTTGATGATGAGGTTAGGGCTCTTCTAATCTTGTACTCATTGCCAGAAAGCTGGAATAGCTTGGTCATGGCTATAAGTAACTCTATCCCTAGTTTAAGCACTCTTAAGTTTGATGATGTTGTTAGTGTTATTCTTAGCGAGGAAATGTGAAGGAAAAGCACAGGTGAGACATCAGGTAATTCATTGACCATGGAGAGCAGAGGGAGACAAAAAGAAAGAGGAAGGAGCCCAAGAAATCGCGACAAGTCTAAAAAGGGAAGATCCAAGTCCAGATTCGGAAAAATAGAATGTTGGAACTGCGGTAAGAAAGGACATCTAAAGAAAGACTGCAGAGCACCAAAGAATAAAGGCGAGAGGCAGCAAGAGACTACCCAGGAAGCAAATGTAGCAGGTGATGTGTTACAACATGCTTTGATTCTTGCATTAGATAATACTAGTGATTACTGGGTAGTAGATTCAGGGGTTTCATGTCATGCTACACCCCATATGAAATTCTTTTATGATTATGTTCAAGGTGATTTTGGGCATGTGTTATTGGGGGATGATGAACCATGTAAAATTTTTGGAAAGGGTAAGGTACGGATTAAACTAAATAATGGAAATGACTAGTTGCTAAAGGATGTAAGGTACATTTCTGCTATGAAAAGAAATCTGATCTCAACAGGGCAGTTGGGAGATGGTGGCTGTTTGTCTACGTTTGGAGAAACGTGGTGGACGGTCACTAAAGGATCAATGGTAATTGAAAAAGGAAATAGGATAGGTACGTTATATTTATGTCCTCATAACACTGATTATTCTATTTCTGTAGCTTCCACAGAAACAGGTGCAATTTTGTGGCATCATAGGCTTAGCCACATGAGTGAGAAGGGGATGCAAATTCTCCACTCAAGGAAACTGCTTCCAGATCTGAAGCAGGTAAGTTTGGAATTTTGTGAGAACCGTGTTTATGGAAAACAGAAGAGAGTTAGATTTCTCAGGGTTGGGAAACAAAAGAAGAGTGAAAAGTTAGAACTTGTCCATACAGATGTATGGGGACCAGCTCAGGTACAATCTCTTGGTGGCTCTCGTTATTATGTTACTTTTATTGGTGATGCAACTAGAAAAACTTGGGTTTATTGCATTAGACAGAAATCTGATGTGTTTGATACTTTTAAGAAATGGAAAGCTTTGGATGAGAATGAGACATGAAAAAGGTTGAAATGTCTCAGATCTGATAATGGAGGCGAGTACTGCAGCAAGGAGTTTGACAGTTACTGTTCACACAATGGGATTCGCAGAGAGAAGATAGTCCCTGGAACACCCTAAGAAAATGGTGTGTCAGAAAGGATGAACAGAACGATCATGGAGCATGCAAGGTGTATGAGATTGCATGCAGGGTTGCCCTTACAGTTTTGGGCTGATGCTGTAAACACTGCTGTTTATTTAATAAACATAGGGCCTTCAAGCGCTTTGGATGGTGGAATTCAAGAGGAGGCATGGACAGGTAAACAGGTAAAATACTCATTTCTGAGAAATTTCG
>LPNX011074249.1:87489-165697 GCA_001517045.1 Pseudotsuga menziesii | reverse complement strand
GGAGGAGCACCACAGGGTATGTGTTCACTGTAGGTGGAACAGCAGTAAGTTGGATTTCAAAACTGCAACAGGTTGTTGCACTTTCAACAATGGAAGCAGGGTATGTTGCTGCTATAGAGGCTAGTAAGGAGATGATTTGGTTGTAGAGGTTCATGGAAGAATTGGGTAAGAAACAGGAGAATAGTAGGCTGTACAGTGACAGCTAGAGTGCCATTCATCTTGCAAATAACTCAGTCTTTCATTCAAGAACTAAACATATATAACTCAAGTACCACTTCATAAAATCTGTTCTAGATGAAGAACTGTTAAAACTGGAAAAGATTCACACTAGCCAGAATCCTGCAGACATGTTGACAAAGGGAGTAACCAGAGAGAAACTGAGTTCCTGCTCGGTTTCTATTGGCCTTAAAGCATGAAGGTGAAAAGAAGAAATTTTCCAAGTCCAAGGTCCAGCAAGTGTAGCAGCGATAGAGTTGCTGTGATTAGTCACCATGAAGGCACATAAAAATGTAATGGAGCGGTTTGCATGCAAATGGGCATATGGCTGTAAGACCTGGTAAGGGATTCATACCCCTGGTAACTCACCGATAAAGTTGGGAGATAGACCTAGGTGATAGGGGGGTGTATGTAAGATTCCTCGGTAAATACTTGAGGGGAGTTGGTGATTACTCCAAGTCAAGTTTAAAGGGGGGATTGTTAGGGTTAACCTTGACTTGAGATTGAGTCAAAGGTGGTTAGGTCTGGGCACATGGTTTGTTGTAGCCCATGTTATTGTCCCATGGTATTTCATGTGTTAACCTTGACTCGGGATTAAGTCAAAGGTGGTTAGGTCTAGCACATGGTTTGTTGTAGCCCATGGTATTGTCCCATGGTATTGCATGTGATTAAGCCTTTATAAGGCTTGAGGAGGCTCCATTGTAATTGTACTGGTACTGAGTACTGTATTGTACTGGATGTGAGTACTGTATGGTACTGGATGTGGGCATTGTATTATGCTGGAAGAGAGACTATGAGAGCGTGAAGAGGAAGTGCAACGGTTTTGCTGCAGGGCGTATCCCTTCATCTTTCTGGACTGGAATAAAAGGACTGGAAAATATGTTTGTGGACGTAGCCCATCGTTTGGGTGAACCACGTTATATCTGTGTCTCTCTGTAATGTTTAATGTGTTTTGCATCTTGTTTATTGATTTAACTATATATCTGTTATTGCTCTGCGGTCCTGTTTTTCTAACACTGAAGGGATGCACAAACAATAGACTGGTTTGATGTGTTCAAATACTTGTCCATCCTTCGATTCCAACACTCTGACCAAACTCCAGCCTCAAGCTGTAACTATTTTTTGGAAAGGCTATCAACAGTAGCATTAAGATCTCTGTAGAGACATGTCTATCATATCTTCCTTTAAGCTCTATGTAGAGACATATTTGACCTCCAAACTCACATAACTACTGCACACAATGACATAAAAAAGATACGACAAAAGTATCATAAAACAATAGAACGATGGCCCAAAAAACAAAATAGAGTACATAATTTGAGAGCAAAATTTATCAACAAAGTTCACTTACCCATTTTAAAGGTAATACCAAAACCTAAACCTTTAGATATGATGCAAATGAAATGATCTTTCAACCAAATGAATGGGAAATCAAAATGTAACAAACATTTTAAACGTCGTGGAATTCATGGTTTTTCTCCACAATGCACAAATACTGTTGAAATGAACAATAAGCTTAGATATTCAAAGGCTAATAACAAGGTCTCCAAGTTCCTATTCCATAACCAAAACAAGGGTTCTATAAAGCTCTTCAAAGATGATCAATATCTCTACCAGGGCCATCCATTCAAAACAATAGAAATATTTTACATGCAATCAAGAAAACCTCCATAATTTCCATGGGCTACTCAACCTTTGAAGAAAAGAGACAAGTTCGACATAATGCTCTAACACCATAACACCATGTAATTGAAATCATGAGTATGATACCAAGGAGTGCACCAATAAGAATAATTCACGCAACAATTATTGAGACAATGGACTTTACATTGTAATCCCCTCAAAGAGGGAAGCATCCATGGAGCATTAGAGTAGTTGTATCACCACTCAAGAAATGAAGTCTCTTGCATCTAGCCATCATAAAAATATGACACTCATGATCTTAAGTTTATAAGATATAAATCATGGACATGTGAAGTGAAAATTCAAGAATAGGATAATTGTGTAATCACCTATGCACAAGATAGAATGCTTACATCACTAAAGTACAAAAACGCACTAAAGAAACATGTTAGAAAGCACACATCAATAGTACATTAACCAAGTTGATCAAAATCAATAAGTACCAAAGGACACTGAATAAACAAACAAGTAGTATATTAAACCAAGTTGATATAAACAAACCTCATAATATATAGTATCCAAGCACAACCTAGTCATTCCTTGAGATATACCACAATTGTCAAAGAAAATAATGTTGTAGATCGAGTCTTTCTAAGGTTTGGGTTATGTCAAGGATGCAACACTAGTTATGTGGTAATGTGGTAAATTTAATGGAATATATAATGAGGGGGTTCCCCCAACAATGTAGACTTTTCAAAATGGGGTCAGATGGAAGTATGATGATATCAACAGCATAGATTCCCTTCAACTGAATAGATGATATGATAAGAATCCACCATGCTTAAAGCAAGAATGTGTAATTTTGTAGTATTATTGTATAAGTTCCTTTCTTGGGAACTTATGCAAAAAATAAAAATTCAAGGCCCACGAATATGCATTCTTAGTAATAATCAAATGAAACAATGTCACGTCTATTTATCCATTGCTAGTTTTCTTCATGGGCATGGCTTCTGATTGGGTAATATTTTAATTTAATTGATATAAGTATATGGGAAGGTCCCCATACTTAATATGTGGGGCATTTGAATGGCCTATAATTCTTGATCTATATTTGAAAATAAGTCAATCCTCCCATCTCATATCTCCCCTCAAGTGTTTCCATGTTCCAAAATATTAATAAGAACATCCCTCCCAAATATCCATGTCATCTTGAGACCTAAACCATATTTTGGGGTGAAACACTAAGGATTAGGCCCTAATGCAATTCAAAATAGTAAATCTTTCCCAGAACGATGCATGTTTCCTATATGAACTCTAATGGAAAAATTGATCTGAGTCTCTTACACTTCTACTTCCAAATATTGATATAAGAAGGCCATGATATGAAATTAAAGTAGTTTGTTAATACTTTTGTCTATAGTTCCTACAAATAGTAACTTAGTAGGTGGCTTCACAATGGGTGGATTGCTAACTATACAATTTTGTTAAGGACATAATTTTGCGGATTTCATCTGATTAGTTCAACAATTTGCAATCTTATGTTAGTTCAACTATTTGCAGTCTTTTGTCTTTTTACCATGTACTACCTTGTGGATTCATTACATCTGCCCCATTGGTCACTTTAGTCTCCACATTACCATCGTGCCTGGTTTATGCCTTGTTATAGGTATGCTTGAAGGTTCAAGTAAGGAGGGAACAATTGAGCCTAACTTAGGAGGAAGAGGTATCACAAATCTTGAAATGGACACCATGATATCCTTCTTGTAGGTCAACAAATCCATATGCAAAGGCTTATATGATGGATTGGGGTGCACAAATATCCCATGAGCCCTAGAGGAAACTTTTATGGCTTAAAACTCTATATTTTGACCTTGGATTGTGTCTAAAGTCATGATAACCATCCCCAACGTGCCAAACTCAAAATGACCATCATATCCTCATCACATGACAAATATCCCTTTGCAAGACCTTTGTGGTGTCCAAGGGACACAAGGATGTCTCATGAGCCTCATATAGAAAAATATTATGATATAATACCCTACATTTTGTAATTGAACCACATATCGGGCACCAAGAACCGTATCTAGTGTTCTAAACTTCAAAATGAGCACCATATCCCGCTTTTAGACAAAATATTCCCTATGGAGGGCCAATACAGTGGTTTGGGACCAAACAGAAGGACCATGAGCTCCATAAAAAATGCTACAGTGTTATAAAGTCCTATATTTTTCATTATACCATGGAATGGTCCTAAAGATCCATCCCTATTGTGCCCCTCCTCAATGTGGTAGCTATATCTCACATGTAGATTAAGGATTCCCTACATAGGCCCTATGTAATGATGTGGGTTACTATACGAAGAACATGGTCCCCATAGACAAACTTTATATTCGAACAACATGGGATTTGGTATGAAACCATGGATTAGTGACTAAGAAGCATCCAAGATGTGACAAACCTCAAAATGGCCATCATATCTTTGTCACAGGGAAAATATGGACTAGGGCCTCATGGATGGCTTATGTAGAGCCCAAAAGCCACATGTTATAGACTAAAACTCTAGATATTCACCCTAGAACATGACTTGGGTTGTGAGAACCATCCTTGGTGTACTAAACCTTCAAATGTGACACCATGTCAACTTACTCACATGCCAAATATTTCCTATGCATGGTCTACGTTGTGGCTTAAGGACCCATACATGGCATGTAAGGATTAGTGATAGATTCCATGGCTCAAAAACCTAGGTTTTTGCACCATACTATGCACTTATCACCAAGAAACATATCAAGTATTTATAATATTTAAATCACCACCATATCAAACTGGAAGCCTAATATTATGTATTATGGACATGCACGATGCCCCAAGTGAGGAAACATGACACATGAGCCACATATAAATATATGTTATGGCATAGTGCCTTGCGTTTTATCCCTAATCCATGGCATGGTCAACATCGAGAACCATCCTTGGTATGTTATTTATCAAAATGATGGAGACATCTCACTCATATGCTAAATATTTCATATGTAGGGCATGTGTGCTTGTTTGGGGTGCTACACATGACTACAATACATAGGGAAAACTAGGCCCTATAAGTTAATCCCAAACCATGGTCTAGTTGTAAAAAAATGTTCATGGTGTTATACATCTCGAAATGGACACCATATCCCACTCACAAGCCATAAAATACCTTTGTAAGGCCTACGTGATGGAATCAGTCCCAACATAGAGTTAGGGGTCATTTATGGGTAATTATGGGTAAATGAAGAGTCGTTAGGGATTAATTAGTAATAATTTAGGGGTAATTTGCGGTAAATTATGGGTGGTTGAGGGTCATTTAGGGGTAATTATTGGGTCATGAGTTGTGGTGATTAGGGGTTAATAAGGGGTAAATTATGGGGTAATTAGGGGTTAATTAGTGGTAAGTACGGGCCATTTAAGCTCAAGGGATTAACTAAACCAATGGTTTCCCATGACGTTGGGAATTTAGTTAGGTTCATGGTGGCATGTGCCCATTTCGAATCCATGTGTGAGAGGAACACTACTCTACATCAATGGGTTTTCTATATAATATGCCATCTTTGAATGTTTAGAATCATCCCTTGGGTTTCTCTACAATATTGTTTTCCTTGGTAAAAAGTAGGGGCCGTTTAGAGGTTATCAAGGGTTAATTCTCGTATTTTGTTTTTTGGCGAGGGTTTAAAAATCACCTTGAAAATGAATTTTAGAGGGGTTCTTTCAAACCCCCCACAAAAATTAAGACAATTGGACTTTTGGGGGAGGATATAAAATAACCTCCCCCAATAGTTCAATTCTCATGAATTTTAAGGGTTTTTTTTCAAAAACCGCCTTGCAAAGGACCTTTAGGGGGTATCTTTCAACCACCTCCCCCCCTAAAGAAAAATGTCATGACAATTGGACTTTTGAGGGAATATTTATAACAACCGCTCCCAAATGTCCAAATTCTCATGACTTTTAAGGGGGATTTAAAAAAAAATACCTTGAAAGGACCTTTAGGGGGGTCTTTCAAACCCCCCACAGAAAGGTCGTGAAACTTGGACTTTTGAGGGCGACTTGATAACCACCACCCCCAAAATTACAAATTATCCAAACTTTTAAGGAGGGTTTTTTAAAAATTGCCTTGAAAGGAACATTTAGGGGGGTTTTCAACCCCCCTCCCCCCCCCCCCCCCCCACAAAAAAAAAGGTCATGACAATTGGACCTTTAAGGGAGACTTTCTAACAACTTACCCCGAAATTCCAAATTCTCATGACTTTTGGTTTTAAAAAAATCGCCCCCAAAAGTCCAATTCTCGAGTCTTTTGAAGGGGGTTTTTAAAAACCCCCTTCAAAAGACTCGAGAATTGGACTTTTGGGGGGGTTTGAAGAAAACCGCCCCCAAAAGCCAAATTTCCGTTATTTTTGGGGGGGGGGGAGGGTTAGCAAACCCACCTCAAGCCAAAACTTCCCCCAAAAGGGTATTTTGTTGTAGTGTGTCCCTAAAATGGCTTTACCGCATACATGATGGCCATTATGATTTTTTGGTCATGCCGTTTGGCCTCACTAATGCTCCTTCCACATTCTAAGCATTGGTGAACAAAATATTTCATCCCTACTTGCGGAACTTCATTCTGATATTCTTTGATGATATCCCTATCTATAGTAAAACATGGGATAAACATGTCCAACATCTGAATCTTGTACTGCAACTTTTATGTGATCATCATCTCCGTGGTAAACAATCTAAATGTGTTTTTGGGAAGGAGGAAGTAGAGTATCTCAGAAATATTGTTTCAACACAAGTGGTTCGCATGGATCTAGCCAAAATAGATTCCATGAAAAATTTGCTGCATCCTTAAACTGTTAAGAGCCTTCATGGTTTTTTGGGATTGATTGGCATGTGATTGGCTACTACCACAAGTTTGTCAAGGATTATGGGAAGATTGCATCTCCATTGAAAAAGGACTCTTTTACATGAACACATGATGCTGAGTGTGCATTTGACAAACTGGAGCAAGATATGTGTACCAAACCTGTTCTAGCTATGCCCAATTTTTCCAATCCCTTCACTATTGAGAGTGGTGCTTGTGAAAATGGACTTGGTGGTGTTCTACTTCAAGATGAACATCTCATTGTGTTCACCATCAAATTCCTTTCTAGTAAGAATTTATCCGCCTCTACATATGAGAAGAAAATGATGGCTATTTTGCATGCAGTAAAGAAGCAGAGACCATACATATTAGGAAATAATTTCCGCATTAAGACTGATCACCAAAGTCTAAAATATTTCCTATAAAAAGTTATGGGTCTCATCCCCAACACAACAAAAATGGGTTAGAAAACTCATGGGTTATGACTATGAGATCAATTATAAGAACGGTAAGGACAATCTTGTCATGGATGCTCTTTCTTTCATGTTTAATGACCACATTTCTCTTTGATCTATTTATATGCCTATTCCAAATTGGTTGCAATCTGTTTAGCAAGGCCATGTCAATGACTCTTCATTATCTGAAATCATCCAATGATTGGCCAATAAACCTTCTTTTTTATTGCATTACTCTTGGGAAGGTGCTTCTCTGAGATACAAGGGTCATCTAGTTCTTCCCTAGAGCACATGTCACATCCCCACCCCTCATACCAACGATGGAGAGGATGCGACTAGGGTGCCCCTGCTGTCAAATGGGCAATCTAGCCCCATGAACATGTCAATTAAAATTGCATTGAATTAAAACATACATAGATGCATTATACATGTAAATACACAATGAAAGAAAAACACATTCATTCAAGCATTCAACATGTTGATATTAATTCATAAAACAAATAGCTTGCAGAGATTAGGAACAAGAATACTTATCTTGAAAAGAAGTTGGCCCACAACTAGCTACGTCTTTGAAATGTTCCACCCAACCATAGGCCAGTTTGCTCATCAAACTCTCAGCATCACTGCCACCCCCAAGCTGGGCATGATTCCACAAAGCACTAAGGAAAAATAGGCTCACACCTAGCCAAAAACATACGTTCACAGTCAAGCCAACACACCATTGGGTTTCAAATATTGTTAAGGAACAAGCCAATAACATGGAGGGGTCCTTGGACTTACTCAGCCAAGCCCAACCATACATCAAACACACAGTCATCCAATTAACAGATGGTTCCTTGGACTTACTTTTCCAAGCCATCACAAGGATGCACCCAACAACAAAATACCATTGATGGGTAAGGGCCAAACGTCCTGGGAACCCAAAACCAGAAATGGAACTTGGGGGAAAAAAACCCTAAGTGAATAATACAATTCCATCAAAATGTTCAATGGCTCTACTGATTCAAAATGAACTCTACAAACCCTCAGACTATAGATCTGAATCCAGAAAAATGTCTATGGCACCACAGGAGCAAAAACAACCTCCCCAGACCCACAGAATGTGAATCTCCTCAGGCCATTCACACAACAACAAAAAATGGGTTTCCTGTCTTGTAGAAAGTGAAGAAAATGCAGAAAAACATGAGGGAATCTCCCAGCTTGCTCACAGAGGCAAAACGACCACCTCAAACCCCAAAATCGTGGCCCATTCCTTCCCATTCACCCAGCAACACAAAACAATTATGAGCATGGGAAAATGAAGAAAATGACCCAAATCGTGAGGGAGACAAAAATGCCCCCCCAAAAACACTAAAAAGTGAATCTCTCCTGCATATGCACTCAATATTCCAAAAATGACTTCCTCAGCCATGGAGAAACATGTGAAAACTACAAAATCGTGAAGGGGAGAGCTCAACCCCCTTCCTGCTGCATGAGAGATCCCATGTTAGTGAGAAAATGGGTGAGGAAAATGAAAGACACGGGTGCATAATGGCTTGGGCATGCCTTCCCAATCATTTAATTGCCCCGCAATTCAAAAAAACGTTTCCTAAATATTGATGGATTCTCTAATTTGAATTTGACCTCCATACCCTTCCCATCCAAGGAAATAACTTCCTTTACCAACTTTAGATGACTGGGCATAAAAGACAAAAAGGGTAGTTTTATGGGTTTTCCCCATGGACCAAGGGTTTGATTATTTCTCCCTCCCTATTCCTTGTGAAATCAAGCCCCCATCTCTTTAATGTTGCATCGCATAGCTAGTTGTGGTATTTTTATTAATTTTCATTTTACATGATGTATCAAACATATATTGTGCCTGGCTAGCACATAAACTATCGGCGTCGATTTTAATTGTCTTAACATAAAACACTAAATACATGGTGTGGCATTTGCCTTTAGCTCCATACCATGATTTAATGCAATATTTACATCATATGCAATTTAATACCATGGGGTCAAAACTGGGGTGTTATAGCACAGATATTCAACAAGATGTCTTCTATGAAATCCATGCTTCTCCATCGACATGGCACTCTGGGTTCCTCTAAATGTATGAGTGAGCATGACGTAACTTCTTTTGGAAGGGAATGAAAAGGGAAATCCAACATATGGTGGCTGAATGTGATACCTGCCAGTGCCACAAGGGTGAAACAACACTCATTCCAATATTTCTCGGACCCTTTCCCATCCCTATACGGATTTGGATAGATATTTCGATGGATTTCATTAAAGGGTTGCCTAAATCTAGAGGGAAGATAGTGATCTTGGTTGTGGTTTTTCGCCTCTCCAAATATAGTCATTTTTGTTCCCTAAGTCATCCATATACCACCTCCTCATTTGCACAAATTTTCATGGACCAAATATATTGTCTTCATGGAATCCCTTCTTCCATTGTCTTGGATCGCGATGCAACTTTCACAAGTCATTTTTGGATAGAACTATTTTGCCACACTGGCACTAAACTGAATATGAGTTCATGGTATCAACCACAAATAGATGGTCAGACTGAATTATCAATAAATATTTGGAAACTTATCTTTGTTAATTCACCTATGAACAACAACATCAGAGGGAAAAGTGGCCCCCTCTCGCTGAATGGTGGTGCAGTAGCTCCTTCCACACTGCATCTAAAATGAATCCATATGAAGCAGTCTATATCCAAGCACTACCAATGCTACTTCCATACACCCCCAATAGTTCACCATTTCAGGAAGTTGACACGGTTCTCCAAAAACGAGATCATATTCTTCACATTTTGCAGGACAATATTCACATGGCAATAAACCAAATGAATCAAGAAGCCAATCAACAATGTTCTAAGCACACTTTTCAGGTCGGTGATATGGTTTTTCTTCATCTACAACCTTATAAGAAATCCTCCCTAAAACTGAAAGGGAATCATAAGCTGGCTCCAAAGTTCTATATGCCATATAAGGTTCTTCAGAAGATTAGGTCCATTGCTTATAAATTTGAACTTCCTCCTTCTTCTTGCTTTCACCCAGTAGTTAATTTCTCTTGTCTTAAGTTATTGGCACCAACATCAGAGAACATATTTTTTTACCAGAACTAGATAATGAAAGATCCATAATTTTGGAGTCGGAGGCTATCCTCAATAGGTGCACTCATCAACTTCGCTCTCGATCCATCATAGAGGTATTAATTCAATGGCATTACATGCAACCAGAGGATGCTACATGGGAACCACTCTTTCAAATTCAACAACAATTTCCATATCTAAAGCTTTGAGGACAAATATTTTCTAATAGGGAGGGGATGTTAGGAACCCATGTCAACCCTCCTCTTTACTTTGCAGTATATTGGAGTTGGATGCATATGCTTTGTAAGTCATCCCGGTTATACCAAAATCTTGTCATCATCATGTGATAAGACCTTTGACATACCTGTTTGCCCTTAATCCCAGCACTTGGAGCGGAAACCCATGTTGATTGTCAATCTTTCATAAAAAGACTTAGCACCGCACTTTCCCATTTATCCAGGGGTGATACCTTGCTCACACCGCCTATTCCTTGTTGTCCATAAGTGATGCCATTGCTTATAGCCCTTGGTCCAAAAGCGTTTCTTACCTGAACCGCTCTGTCATAGAAGGTGAAAAGCGGTACCCTGGGTAAAATGGGAAAAATAGAAGATTCTCGAGGCTTCTAGATCATGAGCCTCATGTCCTCCCTTATCCCTATCATTGTGGGTCAGTTGAGCTCAAGATCCCTCATCTTAGGATCTTAGAGGTTAGCTCATCCATAAATCTCTCAAACATTCCTATCCATTGAGCCTTATAAATACAAGCTCATATCCATGGTTGAGGGGGGGAACCATTTAAGTATTGTTATGTTATTGGATTGACCACTTGGCCCAAGCCATTGGAGAGCATAGAGAGCAAAGTTGGAGCTTATGGGGATGAAATTTTTGGTTTCATTGAGATGCATGCCAACACTAAGGCTTAATTGGTTGTAAACTTCTCCATTTTAATCTTAATGCAAAGCTGATTTCCGTCCCACTTTACTGTTGTTGTTTGATTTCACATGTAAATGTTGTTGGATTCCTTAGTCACTGACATGGATTAATAAATTATGTTATGGTAGCTTTGATGTGTTTGCATGTTTAATCTGATTGCAGGTACACAGGTTTACTATCGAAGCAGGCATTCCAGGTATCTACGATATCCAAGGAGGGTCTTCATCCTTTGTCGTTCATTTGTTTTGGATATGAACCATTCAGACCAGAGGAACAACTTCTATCCACAGAAGGTGAAATATTCCTACTAACAATCCCATGAGTATATTCTATTATCCCACATTCATGGGGAGTAATAGTTGTCACGTACTCGACCCTCCGACCGGTGAAGAGGACGCTACCATGATATTAACCATCTGGGCAACCGCCCCATGAACATGTATGTACATAAAGTGCTGAAAAAAATGCTTTAAGCTAGAACATGCATACATGATTATTTAGCATACAGCGGAAGCAAACATACGTTCATAAAAGCATTCAACATGTTCATCATATTCATTAACAGTAATTATGATTGCAGAAGTAAAATAGACAAGATTACTTATCTTATAAAGAACTCATCCCGCAACCAGCTACATTGCTGCAACGTTCCACCCAACCATAGGCCAGTGTGCTCCTTAATCTCTCAGCAACGCTCTCACCCCCGAGCTGGGCATGATTCCCCAAGGAATAAGGAACAAGCAGGCTTACACATAGCCAAGGATACACAAAACACAGCCAAGCCAACGTAGTTGGGTTTATCAGGCCATCAATAAGATAGCCAAGCCAACATGGTCAGGTTTATCAGGCCATCAAGGAGCTGGGAAAGGATAAATGATAAGCTGGTGAGCCCATTACAGAGCTAGGAACACCTAAACTAGAACTAGCCTGACTTATAAGACACCCACACACACCCAACACAAGGAATCAGTCCCTTCTCTGCTACACAGTCCCTCAGGCCTTGAATTCCCTTCTAGTGCTATTCAGGGGTTGTGGAGAAGAAAGCCAGCCCTCTAGCTCTGTCTATGTGGTTTCCAAACACACCAGGTTTATCAAGAAAACCAAGCCCCCATCCTTGATCCCAACACAGTCTGAAGACCAACCACTGCATACATGCAGTCACACAAGCGATTCACAGCTTGGGAAAGGAAAACAACTCCTATGTTTTTCTTGGCCCTATCATGGCCAAAACGACTCCAAAACAACCTACAACAGTCCCAAAATGTAAAACAGACACAACCAGCAACGTGGGGAAACAACAGTCCATTCTCAGCAATGAAGCCACCGAGAATACTTACATAGATCACAATGGGGAAGGAAAATCAGCCTCCCAACCTGTGCGTGAGAGAAATTTACACCAGATCCCAATATATGGATGGAAACACACCAAATACCTCTCTGTGGAAAAACGCGAATGGCAGTCGAAACGGCTAACTCTCCTGGCTGCATGAGACCAAAACGAAAAAGGAATTCCTCTGTGTGAGAATGAAAAGAACTACCATCCCTGCGTGAGGATGAACCAACAATGGAGAGAATGGCGAGTCGGAAGTGCGGGAGTGTTCACAGCATGGTCGTGGAGAGAGTGGAATGATGGGTGTAGTCGTTCTGCTACCCAACGTGAGGTTCCATTCATTGGTGGAGTGTGCGTGTGGGCAAGGACTGACAATCCTGCCACACTCCACTCCCCAGCAATAACTACCTCAACTACTCAGCAGAACATTAAAATGGTAATTGGATAAGACAAGGGAAGTTGAGCAATTCAAACAGGGTGGTGACACATGGATTTTCCCCCATAGCCCAAGGTTTGACAATCCCCCCCCCTATCCTTGTGAGAATCATGCCCTTTTCATCATGGTTTCATTGACATAGCTGGTTGGGGTTCATTTTAATTAAAGTGTAGATTTACATGATGCCAAAACCAATATGTGCCATATATCACGATATACCATCAGCAACGATTCCAATCGCTGAAATATAACACAACTAAATCGATGGTGGGGCTTTTGCCTTTAGCTCCACACCACGATTTATTACAATTTATACATCATGTACAATTAATGCAAATGGGGTCAAAACTGGGGTGTTACATTCCCCTCCCCCTTCAATAGCATTGTCCTCAGTGCTTTAGAAAATTTGAACAAAATGCTACATTGGTATTGCCTCAATGATCCGCAAAATTGAACAAAAATGGATGTGCCAATTGCATGGCATCCTCCATCTCCCACGTAGCCTCCTCAGGTCCATAGTGCTCCCATTGCACCTTTACCTGCCCTATGGCCCGGTTCCGAAGCATTGTGACCTTCCTATTGAGGATGTGCATTGGCTCGATTCGGAACTCTCCCTCGGGTTCCACCTAAATCACATCCCAATTTATCACATGGTTAGGATCATGTACATATATCTTAAGCAAAGAAACATGAAAAAAATTATGAGCCCTAGTGCTAGCAGGAAATGCAAGTCTATATGCAACTGGCCCTATTCTTTCAAGCACTTCAAACGGCCCACAGTATCTGGGTGACAGCTTGGCACAACTTCCAAGATTCAAGGAACTTTTCTTTGCTCTCACTCTGAGGTAAACATGATCCCCAACACTGAACTCCCTGTTCACCCTATGCTTATCTGCATAGCTCTTCTGCCTATCCTATGCTGCTTTCAAATTTTGCCTAATCTTCACAACCTCTTGCTCCATTTCCTTGAGCAATTTTGTTCCACGCACAACCCTATTCACTGGATTATCCCAAGTCACTGGTGTCCTACACCTTCTTCCATACAGAGCTTCAAACGGACTCATCCCCAAGGATGCCTACTATCCATTGTTATAAGCAAACTATACCAAGTGTAAGTAATCTTCCCACTTGGTTGGTTTGTCCATCACATACATGCGAAGCATGTCCTCGAGCACCTGATTAACTCTCTTTGTCTGCCCATCTGTCTGAGGATGGTATGCAGTGCTGAAGTTTAGCTTTGTACCCAAATTTGCAAACAACCCCTTCCAAAAGTTGGAAGTGAACTTGACATCTCTATCAAAGACTATTGCCTTTGGCAATCCATGCAATCTGAAAATATCCTTCATGAAGATATTTGCAATGTCATCAGTCTTATGCGTAGACTTAATCGGTATAAAATGCACTACCTTAGTCAACTTGTCTACCACAGCCATGATGGAATCATGTTGTCTCCAAGTCATCGACAATCTTGTAATAAAATCCATGGAAATAACTTCCCATTTCCATTTTGGAACTGGAAAAGGCTGCAACAATCCTGCTGGATGCTAATGCTCAACCTTTACCTGTTGACATTTCATGTACTTTGAAATGTATTCATCCATGTCCCTTTTCATTCCTGGCCAGAAGTATTTCTTTCTGGCTGTAGCAATTCTCTTTTAGTATCTTGGGTGACCAGAATATGGAGCTTGATGGTTTTCATCCATAACAACTCTCCTCAAATCTACTACATTTGGAATATAAATTCTACCTCTATAAGTATGAAGTCCATCATCTTCAAATTTATATCCCTCATACCTCTTCTCAAGACTTTGTTTCTACAATTTGTGTTTTACCTGCTCATAAAATTCATCTCCAGCAGCATGAATAACAATCTGTTGCCTCAAATCTGACTGGCAAATACTAAGAGATGCCACATGCATCTCTTGTACCTTCTTGCTGAGTGCATCAACTACCTTATTTTCTTTTCCCGTTATGTGCTTGATCTCAAAATCAAACTCACATAAAAATTCCAGCCATCTTGCTTTCCTAGCATTCAGGGTAGGCTGATCAAACAAATACTTCAAACCACAATGGTTTATTCTGAGCTCAAATCTTCTACCCATCAAGTAATGTCTCCACATCTTGAGGGCATATACTATGGTTGCAAGCTATAGATCATGAGTGGCATATTTCTTCTCATGCTCCTTCAGCTTTCTTGAATCATAACATATCACGTGGTTGTCCTGCATAAGGACTCCTCCAAGCCCTTGTCAGCATGCATCAGTACACACCACAAAATCTTTCTCCAGATCTGCAACTTTCAATACGGGTGCACTGGTGAGAAGATTCTTCAACCGCTGGAAACTTTCTTCACATCTCGAAGTCCATTCAAACTTCATCCCCTTCTTTTGCAAAGAAGTGATGGCATGTGCAACTTTGGAGAATCCCTCAATGAACCTCCGGTAGTATCCTGCAAGTCCCATAAAAGATCTTACATCTGTCACATTTCTTGGAGTAGGCCAATTCATAATGGCTTCAATCTTTTCAGGGTCCATAGATATACCCTCCTCTGAGATAATGTGACCCAAATACTGAATTCTATCTCTATAGAAGTCACACTTGCTCAGTTTTGCATACAACTGGTGCTCCATGAGCAATTGCAATGTCAATCTCAAATGCTCTTCATGCTCTTTCTCATTCTTAGAATAAACAAGAATGTCATCAAGGAAAACAAGAAAAAACTTGTCCAAATACCTGCTAGAGACACTATTCATAAGGCACATAAATGTAGCTGGTGCATTTGTGAGACCAAATGGTACCACTACAAACTCATAATGTCCATACCTTGTCCTAGAGGCTGTCTTATGAATGTCTTCATCCTTGATTCTCACCTGATGGTAACCAGACCTCAAGTCAATCTTGGAAAATACCCTTGCTCCCCTCATTTGATCAAAGAGGTCATCAATCCTAGGCAAAGGATATTTATTCTTCACATTAACCTTGTTCAATTGTCTGTAATCAATACACAACCTGAGTGTACCATCTTTCTTCTTTACAAGCAGAACTAGTGCTCCCCAAGGAGACATACTCGGCCGGATGTACTTCTTTTCCAACAACTCTTGTAGTTGCATCTTCAACTCTAGCATCTCCGGTGTACTCATCATGTAGGGTGCCTTGGACACTGGTGATGCTCCTAGCATAAGTTCAATTGTGAAATCAATGCCCCTCTTTGGAGGAAGCCTTGGAATCTCATCAGGAAACACATCCCTAAATTCCTGTAACACTTGATAGTCCTCCAACCTAGGAGTTTCATCCCCTGTTGCCTCCAAAATATGGGCTGCATACAACTGGCAGCCCTTCCTACATAACTTCTTCAATTGCATTGATGAAATCTGCCTTACTGAAATCACCTTTGGAATACCTTTCACAACTACTAGGTTCCCTTCTTCATCCATGCATTCGAAAGTCTTATTGTAACAGTCAAGCTTCACCCTGTGAGCTTCTAACCAATCCATTCCACTGAGAACATCATAGGAACCAAGTGGTAGAACATTTAGATCTACATGAGTGACCAATCCATTCATGACCAATGGACATTTCTCTACCACTTCACTAACCTTTCTCTTAGTTCTAGTGGCTAGCTAAACTAACCAAGACTTCCTATGCTTTACCTTCTTAAAAGCACAAATCTCCACTACTCTAGGAGTAATGTAACTATGAGTAGAACCAGGGTCAATCAAAATAGAAACAGATTGTTCAACAATCTTACCTGCTACTTCAACCACAGTTGACTGGTGATCTGCCTCACGGTCCTCTAGTGCTGCATAAATCCTAGGGACTACCCTTGCTACTTGACCCACTGTTTCTGCTTCTTGAATGTTATAAGCTGGTCTTGCACTCTCATTCTAGAGTGGACAATTTCTGCGCATGTGGGGTCCTCCACATTTCCAACATTGAAGTGGTCCTCTATTCTGTTGTGGATCCTTAGGCTTTTCTCCTGTCACTCCAACTGGCTTACTCGCAGCTTGAGATGGCTGCTTCTGCTGATCCCTGAAGTTAGAAGGTTTAAAACCTTTCTTTCTTTGGTCAAACTTCTCATTCTTCTTATCCTTCCATGCCTTATGGTAATCCGACCTACCTTTTCTTTGCTCATAGCAATACTTATCCTTCCTTATTACTTCTTCAAGAGTTCTAGGTTCATAAAACTCAATTCTATCTTTGTAAGACTAAGGCAATCCACTCAGAAAACGCTGGACCTTCACTTTTTCATCTTTGATGTACCGGACATACCTCAACAGCTCCAAAAACTTATTTGCATACTCTTCCATGGTCCGCTGTCCCAATCTCAGCTCATGGAACTCCTTAATATTGTCATCATAATACCTTCCAGAGAGGTATTTCTGCTTGAAATACTTCTTGAACTGTTTCCACTTAAGTCTCCTTTCACTGATCCTTTTTACTTGCTTGAAGTGTTCCCACCAAATGGATGCTCTTCCATTCAGGTTGAATATGGCAACTCTTGCCTTCATGTTTCTTGAATAATCCTGAACTTGAAAGTACTTCTTTATCCCAAGAAGCCAAGCTTCAGCCTCTTATCCAGTCTTTACCTCACCATCAAATGTAGGAGGTTTAGCCTTCTTAAATTCATCCCAAGAGAAATCCCTATGGTGTCTCTTTCTTTTTCTTTTATGAGAAGAAGAACTTGAATCCCCACTGGATTCTTCAGAGTCAGATGATCCACTAGAAGTCCTTCTCCTTTTCCTAGTACTGCTCTTACTGCCTTCTGGTCTTGCCGTACCCCACCCAAAGTCTAGCTTTCTTTGCAAGTCTGTCAAACTCTGCAACATAGCAACATTCAACTGATGCTGCTCTTCCTGGGCTTTGATCAAGCTTCTCATGGTGGCTGCAACATCTGACGGTGTATCTTAGAATCTCCTTCCATTAGACTCTATGTCATCATTTTCGTTACAGACATTCTCTCCCATGGCATCTCGTGCATGCTGATAGGAATCCTGAGCATCATATCCATCATTGGTTCTCATAACTGAACCACCACTTACTTACCAAACTGCACTACCTGGAATACTGCCCTTGAAGGTGACTATGATTCCGCAAACGTGTTAGTAACACAACTGTTAGATGCATAACATTTATATAAATCAGAATTACTTACCTTCTCTTGGAAAAATCATAAAATAACAAATTTTCCCAAACACAAGATTTTCTTCATCAAAGACGTCTGTTTGAGGGGGACGACGAGGGTCAAGGGGGCTTGCCCCCTTGTGGATTTCGCCACTGTAGGGCGGGTTGAGGGCAACGTCCTCATTTTATTTTCGTGCAATCTGGTGCATAAGATCACTGCCACTTTCTCCTTTTGAGCACTAAAAATCCACTGAAAATCCGCTAAAAATCGCACTGAAAAATAGTCGAAATCTGCTAGGAAATCCCATGGAAAACTCAAAATTTCCTTTTTCCCAACTGAATTCCGACATCTCGGCGGTCAAAACAACTAGCTCCTTCCGATGTATCAGTGCTCGGGCGCATTGTTCATCGGGAGGATAGTCCACTAAACAGTCGCAACGGTGGGTAGTGATCCCACTGCGGGTTCCGCGGACCATAAACTCATCGATTGTCGGGAGCTCTATCCACTATCAGCGGTCAAATCCTCTAATATTCGGAAGGATAGTCCATTAGAAAGCCGCAACGACAGACGTTCAATCCATTAAATTCATCTGACGTAGCTCATCGGAAACTAAATTAACTAGGTTTCGGCAATGTGTCCAACTAACCATCGCTAATGGCCGACGATTCCAAGACTTAGAGAAATTTTTAAAATTTTTCCTTTAGTCTTCCTTTTCGCTGCTTGATAGGTTCAATTCTCTTATTTTCATTGGAAAAATAGTTCTAGCAGCAGCCAAAACAACGGCCCATCATCTTTGATCTTCTTCCGATCGGTGGCCCAATTTGCTGAGGCATAACCTGATTGGTATCGGCAGTCTCTTCTCATTGGAAGGCTAGTGCTCTAGGCTACCAAAACAGCGGGCGCACAAACCAATTTTTGCTTCCGATGGCCGATGTCTTCGTTACTTAGAAAAAAAATTGAACTTTCTTTACTGCATCGGTGGTCGAAGGCCCTACTCGTCGAGATCATAGTGGTCTAGCCATCTGCAACGGCAGCACTCAATCGGCTAAGTATCGACGATCCATCTGTCTAGGTGTTCTGATGTGCCGACAGCCAAAACACTTAGAAAATTTTCTAAATTTCCCTCTCCTCTGTCTTCCACCACATCTGTCGTCGGGTGGCCTTCCCACTAAGTGCTCCACTGCATTGGAAGAACTTGTCACTAAGTATTTCGATGGGCCAATGGTTCCAGCACATAGAAAAAATTTTGTGGAAGTTTTCTGTAATAAATTTCTGATCTCTGCTGGGCAGAAGGAAATCCTGCCTTTGTCACTGCATCTTCGGGGTCCATTCAGGCCCATGGTGCAAAATGAGCTCTGATACCACAATGTCACGTCCCCGATCCTCTGATCGGCGAAGAGGACGCTACCATGATATTAACCATTCGGGAAACCGCCCCATGAACATGTATGTACATAAAGTGCTAAAAGAAAATGCTTTAAACTAAAACATGCATACGTGATTATTTAGCATATAGCGGAAGCAAACATACATTCATACAAGCATTTAACATGTTCATCATATTCATTAACAGTAATTATGATTGCAGAAGTAAAATAGACAAGATTACTTATCTTATAAAGAACTCGTCCCACAACTAGCTACGTTGCTGCAACGTTCCACCCAACCATAGGCCAGCGTGCTCCTTAATCTCTTAGCAATGCTGCCACCACCGAGTTGGGCATGATTCCCCAAGGAATAAGGAACAAGCAAGCTTACACATAGCCAAGGATACACAAAACACAACCAAGCCAATGCAGTTGGGTTTATCAGGCCATCAATAAGACAACCAAGCCAACATGGCCAGGTTTATCAGTCTCTCAAAGAGCTGGGAAAGGATAAATGCTAAGCTGGTGAGCCCATTACAGATCTAGGAACACCTACACTAGAACTAGCCTGACTTCTAAGACACCCACACACACCCAACATAAGAAATCAGTCCCTTCTCTGCTACACAGTCCCTTAGGCCCTGACTTCCCTTCCAATGCTATTCAGGGGTTGTGGAGAAGAAAGCCAACCCTCTAGCTTTGTCTATGTGGTTTCCAAACACACCAGGTTTATCAAGCAAACCAAGCCCCCATCCCTGCTCCCAACATAGTCTGAAGAACAACCACTGCATACACGCAGTCACACAAGCGATTCACAGCTTGGATAAGGTTTATCAGGATATCAAGGAGCTGGGAAAGGCTAAATGCTAAGTTGGTGATCCCATTACAGAGCTAGGTACACCTACACCAGAACTAGCCTGACTTCTAAGACACCCACACACACCCAACATAAGGAATCAGTCCCTTCTCTGCTACACAGTCCCTCAGGCCCTGTCTTCCCTTCCAATGCTATTCAGGGGTTGTGGAGAAGAAAGCCAACCCTCTATCTCTCTCTATGTGGTTTCCAAACACACCAAGTTTATCAAGCAAACCAAGCCCCCATCCCTGCTCCCAACATAGTCCGAAGACCAACCACTGCATACACGCAGCCACACAAGCGATTCACAGCTTGGGTAAGGAAAACATCTCCTGATTTGTTCTTGGCCCTATCATGGCCAAAACGACTCCAAAACAACCTACAACAATCCCAAAATGTGAAACAAACACAACCAACAATGTGGGGAAACAATAGTCCGTTCTCAGCAATGAAGCCACTGGGAAGACTTACACAGATTGCAACGGGGAAGGAAAATCAGCCTCCCAACCTATGTGTGAGAGAAATTTACACCCAATCCCAATATACAGATGGAAACACACCAAATACCTCTCTATGGAAAAACAAGAATGACAGTCAAAACGGCTCCCTCTCCTGGCTGCGTGAGACCAAAATGGAAAAGGAATTCCTCTGCATGAGAATGAACAGAACTACCATCCCTACGTGAGGATGAACCGACAATGGAGAGAATGGCGAGTTGGAAGTGTGGGAGTGTTCATAGCACCGTCGTGGAGAGAGTGGAATGATGGGCATAGTCGTTTTGCTTCCCAACATGAGGTTCCATTCGTTGGTGGAGTGTGTGTGTGGGCAAGGACTGACAATCCTACCACACTACACTCCCCAACAATAACTGCCTCAACTACTCAGCAGAACATTAAAATGGTAGTTAGATAAGACAAGGGAAGTTGAGCAATTCAAACAGGGTGGTGACACATGGATTTTCCCCAATATCCCAAGGTTTGACAATTCCCCCCCTATCCTTGAGAGAATCATGCCCTTTTCATCATGGTTGCATTGACATAGCTGGGTGGGGTTCATTTTAAATAAAGTGCATATTTACATGATGCTAAAACTAATATGTGCTGTATATCACGATATACCATCGACAACGATTCCAATTACCGAAACATAACACAACTAAATCGATGGTGGGGCTTTTGCCTTTAGCTCCACATCACGATTCATTACAATTTATACATCATGTACAATTAATGCAAACGAGGTGAAAACCGGGGTGTTACAATAGTTGTCAAGATTAGACTTAGTATATAAGTACGTGTTTATCCCACATTCATGGGGAGTAATAGTTGTTTATATTAGACTTAGTATATAATTATGTGTTAAGGCCAATGAAGGCATCCACAGGTTATTTGTATTGATATTTATCAAAGGAGGTTTCCCCCTCGAAGTGGCCTGCGAATAATAAATTCCTTCTGTGTTTTTCTATTTCTGTTATATCGCACATTTTCATTATTTATTGCAGGAGGTTTCTCTCATTCAACCACTAGACATGAAATTGGATTCACATAGAAATTGCAAAGTCATACAACAAGATTTTTGAATCGTTGTCTTTTGCAGGAAATAACATAAATTTACATTCTAGCAATTTTTTAATCCATCCAAAAATATAAACGCTATTTTTATTCTTTTTATGAGGATGATAATTATCATTGATGACCTTATAATTGTCGAATTTCAAGCCTTCACGGGCATTTTTCTCTTTCCATATCATGATTCGAAACCTTTACTTAAAATTTCTCTATTCTGACTATTTAAGATTAGCTATCCCATAGGAAACACTTATATAATATGAGGGGATCATGACCACATTTTCCTATTGGAGTTCGGGTAAAGACTGAAAAAGTATACCTTCCACTTTGCAATTATTGTTGATATTTTATTATGTGTTCATTCTTTGGATTAGAGTGTTGTCACACAGGTTAATGCTTTTAAGCATTACTTTCATGCAGAAATTGAGGCAACAGACAAGAGTTGATGGTTATAAAGGGTGTTGGACATGCTACTTAGTTGGAGGATCCATATAAATTCAGTAACTTGATGAAGATGTTTCTTTTGGATTCCTCTATGTGAACTCTCATCCTCCATGTAAATTCAATAACTTGATTATATTTTTTTGTTTGAATTCTTCTTTACGAAATATCAATGACTTTCAATCCCTAAGTAGATACGAAATCTATCAGTTGTGCACAAGCCTTTTTTGTATACCCATCAAAGTCGTTTTTCAATTCTTCTTTATGGAATATCAATGACTATTTGAATGCCAAAGTAGATACAAAGTATATTGGTCTTTTCACACTCATTAAACCTTTTTGTGCATACCCATTAAAGTAAATGATTTAAGGTATATCATAATTGATTGTTGGCAACAATCAATTTAGAAGTGCTAGGATAGCTTCAAATGTTAACAAGGATATTTTAATATTTTATAACATGAGCAATTGAAACAAAGCACTCATATCAAGACTGCCATTTAATTAATGCATTATGAATGGCGTAGTGATGTCAACAACAATGTTTTCAAAGTGATTCTCAGGGTTCATGTTAGATTGATTGGTTCTTCAATGTAATTGTAAAATATAAGTATGGTAGATAGTTGAAGTTGTATGTACTTGGAAAATGAATATACAAACCTATATTTATTACACTTGATATGCAAGTGATTTGAATCATCTGAATTAAAACAAAAACACCAATGTATCCTAATTTCTTCCGGTAATGGATTCCATAAAAAAATGCCCTTCAAAGTGCCCAATTTTGGGCATACGAATGCTAAATTATTATTATGCCTTTAATACCAATTATATATGAACTTAAAGTGTAAAAAAAATTTATGATTAGGCTTGAATGCTTAATTTTAGTAATGGTATTCTTTGAATTTTTGGGGAAAAAATGCCAAATCTTAATCATGATCAATTGAAATTGTTAGGATTAACACATATATCATTAGAAATCAATTATCATAATTTTATTATTTTTAGCCCTTCGATTTACAAGCTGTTATAAGAAATTATCATATTATTATTATTATTATATTTTATCCTTATTTTAGATTGCATAATAGCTAATAGAAAAAATAAAATTTCATAAATTTATTAATTTTCAATTAATTAATTTAAAAATAGGATAATAAAATTAAAAAAAATATATCAATGTAATCCAAGTAGGAGTGCTAAAGCAACTACTATATAAGTGCGAAAGCAACTACGATATAAAGAAACAAGTATATCAAAAAATAAATCCAAAGTACTTGACAAATTTTTGGTCTGGGTTGGTTCTGAGACGATGGAGGCTAGGGTTCACCAGCCTGCGCGTCGGGCTCTCCGCCTTCCCTTTGTGTCTTCTCCCTGTCCTCTCTACACTTCTCATCCTCGTTTCAATGACTGGGCTCTTCCCTGATTCTCAAAGATGGATTAATTTTGGAACCAACAACTATCCTCGCAAGTTTAGCTTTACTTTTCTTTGTTTTTGTTTTGTTTCAGTGTGGGCTGAGACGAGATAATTTTATCAGGGTGGCGACTGTGGTAGGCTTGACCTTCCCTGGGGATTGTTTTTTTGGCTGAAGCACCGTCTCTTTCTGGGTTGGTGCTGGTTTTTCTTCTTTTTTCTGTGGGTCTTGGGATTTCTATGGTCGTTATTCCCTTCACCTGTATGGCACCAAGCCATTGGAGTTCCTCCCCCTACGAAGGGGACTAGTACCAACCACTGTACAAAAAATGGGAATTTGCATGATTATCAACTTGGCCTTTGGCTTTTGATGGAAGTCGAACCGTGCGGGGTTGTGGGGCGTTTCTTTTTTACGTTCTTCGGGGGTGGTGGTTGTTTTGTTTACGTCGCTTGTTACTTTGTGCCACCTTCAGGGGTCCCCAAGATTCGCGGGGTTGACTATGGAATTTGGGTTTTTATCTTTGTGTTTCACTTGAGTAATGTACCTTCTTTTTTGGGGGGCAGGGTTTTACTTTCTTCCTACTCTAGGGGAGTTGACCCTTTTCTTCCAGTTTTTGTTGTTATTCCTTCTTGTTAGGACATTGTTTTCGAAGGGTTTTTTTGGGTTCTTTCACTTCTGCACCCAGTTACAGGGCTGGACCATCCTGCCTTCTTATTGTCTGGACCGTCTTGTGTGTTGTTTTATTATTTCTTACTTGGTACCCTTACCCTTTAGGGTTTGGTATGTACCATCCTCGGGTTTTTGTGTCTATTGACTTTCGGTGTTGGACTTTGTTATCGGGATTTGTTTCTTTTTGTTTCCCTATGTTGATGGATGGAACAGCTGGTGGTATGCCCCTCTTTGAGGGAGGGCCTCAGTCAACCCATACATGCTCATAGAGAAGGAGGAAAGCAAAAGCACATAAAGTGCATGAGGGGAAAATCAGGTATGTACTCGGGTGTGAAATTTACATGGAACATGTTGAGGCACTGTGTTCGTGGGCTCTCATTGGCAGACTTGAGTATTGTCATATGGGGAAGAAAGAGTGGATATCTTGGGCTACAGAACACTGGAATCCCATCCTCACTTATGTGCCCGCAATCAGTCTACTCGCAAAGGGGTGGTTGGTGTTTGTTTTCCTAGAGGATGCACATGCATCGGCCATACTAGATTTAGTATGGAGAATTGGAGCAAGTTCTCTGGTCCTTAGTCATTGGCATGCACATTTTGACCCCCTTCGGGAGAGGGTTAGAAAAAGGCATTTGTGGGTCTTGCTCCCTGCTCTTCCCTTTCCACTGTGGAGCCGGGGTTTCTTGGAGGGCATAGCCAATACCATTGGTAGGTTTTTCATTGTGGAGGATGAATTTCAGCACTCTTATGATAAGAGAATGGCAAATATTTTGGTCGAATTGAATATCTCAAATGGTCTCCCTATGGAAATTGGAATCCTCTATCTTGATTGACTGTTCACTCAGCGCTTGGATTACCTAAACATTCCATTTTGCTGTAGTAGGTGTAGGGATGTGGGTCACTTGAGAAGGGAATGTCCAGTTTTACTCCATGGTGCTGCCAGTCCGAGTTCATGGCTCTCTCCTTCTGCGCGGCAGTTGACTTCTTCTAGCTCGGAGTGTATCCCGAATGTACACCCCTCTCCAGATCAGGCTCCTCTGTCAAAAGGTATTTACTCTCATGCTTGCACATTTTTTGGAGATGTGTTTGATCAGGATCTCTTGCTTTTGGATAATTTGGAGGGGAATGTCTCTCTCCCTTCGACTAATGTGGGAATTGTGCCTTTCTATTCTTGAACTACCTCTATGTATGATTCCACCTTTGTCTCCTCTAATGATCCTTCCTTAATACGGTGATCAAACCCTCCTCCTTTTGATCATGCTCCTCTTAATACTACCAAGCCGGGTTCTATTTTTTCAGCCAAATATTTCCCTCCTTTGGCGAGAGCAGGCTCTCCTATCATTTCTTCCCCTGCTTGCAGTCCTGTCTCATCTCCTTCTTTTGCTGATCCTTCTCTTCAAAATTTGTTGGAGATCTTCTCTGCTAAAACTCCTAGCTCGCCCTCTATCCTTCCATTGGATTCCATACATTTTGAAAATGTAACTATTCGCAAAAAGAAGAAAGCTTCTAATCCGGTGTTGGACAGGGTTCTAGGGGCTCATTCCTACACTCCTTTTTCTATCAGATTAAAAATTATGGTGAGGAACTCGTCCGCCCCCTCTCCTCGGGTTCTTAGAGAATTGTCACCCATTACTAGTGGTACTTAATGAAAGTTCTCTCTCTCAATGTTTGGGGCACGGGGGGATCGGCCAAACAAAAGAGCCTCCACCATCTTCTCGCATCTGTCTCTCCTGACATCATTCTCCTTCAAGAAACCATGAGAAGCACTTATCCTACTCTTTTAGAGTTCTCCAAGCTCTGTCCTAGATGGGAGTTTTGTGCTATCAGTTCAAAGGGTCTCTCGAGAGGTATTCTCTCGGGATGGAACCCCCTTAGGGTGTGGTGCAAGGCTTATAAAAATCCGGTGGGCATCCTTCTAAAGGCTTGATTCAGGAGCTCTAATTTATCCCTCACCATTTTGAATTGTTACACTCCCTATCTCCATCGTGATGTTTTTTGGAACGCGGCTGCTCGGGGTGGTCTCCTTTCCCTACCCAATTTGGTCCTCATCGGGGATCTCAATCTTACTCTTAATGCATCTGAAATTTGGGGAAGTAAAGCCCAGATCGATCCTCTTGGGCCATTCTTCACTCAAATTTTTGTTGATTCCAATCTGGTGGATATTGCACCTTCTTGTGAAGGGCCTACCCAGAGAAATGGTAGGATTGGGGAGGAGGGCATCTGTAAAAGACTTGACAGATTCTTACTCTCATCGAGCTTGATTGACCTGCTCCCTTGACATAGGGTATGGTCTTCCCCCTCTGTGGTTTCTAATCACTACCCGGTTCTTTTTGAGTGGATGGAGGAGCCTAACATTTATAATTTTCCTTTCAAGTTCAATCATGCCTGGTTGTCAAATGAATATTTTTCCAGGATGGTTAAAGCAGAATGGACCAATCCGACTCTTGGAGATCATTCAGATGAGATGGATGCTCTCTCATAGAAGCTCCGGTTGTTAAAAAGAAAGGTAAAAGTAAGGACACGCTCTAAATCCTTGGCTATGAAACATGATCTTATCTCCATTGAATCATAAATTAAGAGTCTATTGGGGTCTTCTGTGTCGGGAATCCTCTCTTCACAAGACCATATCAGGTTCTCCATCCTCAGGAGTAAATTAAAGCTTCTGTTGGATCATGAATTACGTACAGCCCGTTTGCAAAGTAGGATTACTTGGGAAAATTTGGGTGATGCAAATATTTACATTCTGTGGCATGTGCTTGAAGGAATCAAAATGCCATTTGGGGCCTTCAGGACGATATGGGGAACTTGATTGAAGATGATAAGGGTTTAAAAGATCTTGGTGTAAGGTATTTTTCAAAGATTTTCAGGGATGACAATCAGACTAACATTGTGGCTTAGTTGAAGGTTATTCATTTATTCCCTTCTTTTATTCCTTAGGAGGAAACTGAGAGCTTCACTCACCATATTTCCTTGGAGGAAGTGGAACATGCATTAAAATATTTCAAGCGGGATAAAATTCCTGGACCAGACGGATGGCCGGTGGAATTCTTTTTGGCTTTCTTTGACATTCTGGGAAATGACCTCCTGAAAGTGGTTGAATTCTCTAGACTGAATGGAAGATTCTTTCCCTCCTTGAACTCTACCTTCATTGCCCTCATTCCGAAGAAAGAAAATCCTCTTACTTTCGTTGACTTCAGACCCATATACCTATGTAATTTAGTTTACAAACTTATATCCAAAATTGCGGCCTTATGCTTGAAGCCATTCCTGGATAAGTTTATTTCGCCCCAACAATTTGGTTTTTTGAAGAATAAACAGATTGTTGAGCCCATTTCTATTACTCAAGAGGTCTTACACTCCGTGAATACTAAAAATAAGTGTGCTCTAATTCTCAATCTTGTCTTGTCAAAAGAATTTGACAGGATGAATTGTTCTTTTCTTAGACTCATCCTTCTCCAGATTGGAGTCCCCCTGGTGGGGGTCAATTGGATTATGGGCTGTTTATCTTCTACAAAATTTGCCCTGCTTGTAATCAGTACCTCTTCCAGTTTTTTTCTGACTTCTAGGGGCATTAGGCAGGGCTGTCCACTGTCTCCCGACCTGCTGTTTATTCTTGTTATTGAGGGGCTTGGTCTATTAACTGAAGATGCTCGGAACAATGGTAGGATCAAGGGTGTTAGCATATCACCCCAGCTATCACTTACTCATCTGTTATTTGTTGACGATGTGATTCTCTTCGGTTTAGACACTTTTGAAGAATGGGTTGCTTTCAAAGTAATTTTGGATAACTTTTGTGCAGCCTTAGGTATGTGTATCAATATGGGCAAATCTTGTTTACTTTTCAATAATGTGGAAGAGGGGATCTTAAACAGGATCTCTTGTGCTCTATCTTTTAAATATGACCATATCTCTCCGGGTTTCAAGTATTTGGGCTATTTCATCAAGCCTCTTGGATATTTGGTAAAGGATTGGCACTGGCTTGTAAAAAGTTTTAAAAGGATAATCCAACATTGGACCCATCGGTTTCTCTCCTTGGGGGGTGGACTTGTCCTGATCAAGATTGTTCTCACCAGTATGCCTGTTTATTGGCTGGCTCTTGTTCCTATACCTAATTCGATTCTAGACAAGCTCAGAAAGTTGATTTTCTCCTTCTTATTGGGTTCTTCTATAGAAAAAAAAGTACCACTTGGTGGACTGGTTGTCACTTTCACGACCCACCTCCCATGGGGGTTGGGGTACTAAACATTTGGGTTGGTTTAGTCTCTCCTTGCGTTTGAAAAGATTATGGATGGCCCTTAAAGGGACTGGGATATGGCATCAAATCTTGTCCACAAAATATTAAAAAAATCACTCTGTGGTGACTTGGATTCGACAAAAGTAATTTGTTGTTAATGGTGTCTCAGTGATTTGGAAGGGATTTCTTCTTACGCTTACCTGGGATAGAAGATGTTTCTCTTGGAAAGTGGGGAATGCGGTAGATACTCTTATCGGCTCGGATCCGATAGTGGGCATTGACACCTTGATTGTTTTCCCCTTGGATCTCTGTGAGTATCTGGAGGATTATGGCATCACATCCTTGGCACATGCCCATAATTTTTCACCTAAGGCACCAGGATACTGGCTCGCTGCAGAATATTTGGAATTGGGGGGTGAGTGGAAATTACTGTGGGATAAATATATGTCGGGGCTTGAACATGGCAAAATTAGACTCAACCATATGCATGATTCTTTGATCTAGACTCACAATCGTCAGAATGGGGATATCACTACTGCTCTGGGGTACGATCATATTGAAAAATACTTTCATGAGCCCTCCTCTTATCAGACTCAGTTTTTGGACCTCCTATGGTCGTTCAACATCCCTTCAAAAATCAGGTGCTTTATTTGGCTCGTTGTTGAGAGCTACATTTTAACATGGGATAATCTCATGAAACGCGAATGGAGTGGTCCTGGTGTGTGTGTCCTCTGCAGGCATGGTGAAGACTCGGTTCAACATCTCTTCATCGATTGTATCACGACCAAGAGGCTTTTCTCCACTATCTGCGAGCAGTTATGTGTTCCTCCTTTATTAAATTGCTCTGTCAGTTCTTTTTTAGAACTCTGGTTTAAGAAATTCTCAGCTCACACTGTACTTAGCTATCTGCCTCTTTTTATTTATTGGAGCGTTTGGAAAATGAGAAACTATTGTATTTTTGAAGATAAAAATGTTTCTGTGTTTAGTATCATCCACCAGGTGGAGTGTCTCTTTCAATTGTACCCTGTTCCGAAGCTGAAGAAGAAGATAAGATGTATTGGATTCAGACCACAGATCTTTTATCCCTGTGGCTTCTTCAATGGGGCTGCTGCAGGGAACATTGGGGGTGCTGGGTTTGTGCTGCTATTGAGTGACTCTCACAGTCTTTGGCTTCTCTCTAGGTTGTGGCAGGAGCACAAATACCAGGGCAAAACTTCTTGCTCTTTGGGCTCTTCTTGCTATTTCTGAGCATTTGGGGATCCCTCTCCTTTCTATATTTGGAGACTTATTAGTCATTATAAATTGGGCAAACAAGAATGATTCCTTGGATTCTACTTGCTTGGGCCATTGGTGCAAAGACATAAGGTCCTTTATGTATAACTTCTCTTGGTTGACAATAAAGCATATCTATCATGAGCATAATCAGTAGGATGATTGTCTTTCAAAGAAGGCTTTGGTTTTAGATCTTGGATTTGGATTCTTTACTGAATATCTTGATGGCATGATCATTGATCATGGGAAATTTCAGCTTTTTTAAAGCATGGTGTCGGGACTCAGTCCCTTCTTATTTTTGGCACTTGAACTTATTTTTCTATTGATAGACTGGATCGAGTCTTTTTTGAAGAGACCATCATCCTTCTTATTGTGCTCAGTCTGGATAAGTTTGGTTGTCTATCTTTTCTCTTCATAGATCTGCATGATCTCTCTTAGGAAAATGTTTATCGTTTCTTCTTGTTGAGCGACAGTCTTGTTTGCTTGAAGGCTCTTATGTTTTCTCTTTTGCACATGTAGCAAGGATTGATGGTTGTACCTGTATAACTTAATGATCATAGGGTTTCCCAAATGATGTTGTTTACACAAGTTATGAAGCCTGTCTATGAAGGCTGCTTGTATATGATGTCCTTTGATTCTTAATATGAATATCAAGGTTTGGTATTTTTTCCTCTTGAAAAAAAAAGAAACAAGTATATAACAAGAAAAATAACCAAGTATATAAATAAAATAAAGGGGAATTTAACAATGGGTAGGTGAAAATAGAACAATAATATCACTCATAAAGATTCAAATCTCTACATTGACATGTTTTTTATTTATTTCTTAAATAAAAAAATCTTGAAAAAATTCATTTAAACTTGTAATGATTTAAATAAAATAAAATGAGAAAATATTTTTTATATTCTTACGAGAAAAGAATATGCTTTAGAATGTTCTCATTCTGTACCGGACATCCCCATGAAGTTGAAGTAAGCTATCATAACATAGAGATGCACATATATGCCATTTTTCATATTTTTAAGAGTTGAATTTTGTGTATTCGTTGGCAGCAATAGGTATGAAAACACATGAATGTAGATACCCAAACTCAAGCACCCAATAATATTGATAGCTAACTTGAACCATCAAGTAGATGCCCAATTATCCATGAATATTAATAGCAAGTTTTGAAGTGGTTTGGGCATCTTATGGCATCAGTAGGTGTGATAACAATAGTAGTGGATAACAAAATAAAGTAAACGGCCAAACTAAAGTATGAAATAATATAAATGGTTATTTGGTTATCATTTCATTTTGTTTTAAGAATGGTGATACAAATGTTTAATAAAAATCACATGTTTTTTATTATCATTTTTCAAAGAGACGTTTTTAGGGAATATGGAACACTTATAACTAAGATGAATTTACATATAATGTATGAAGATGATCATTAGAGAGAATTTGAGGTAAAAAATGGGCCTCAAAAGGACCAAAATGTACTATAAAAATCAACCAATTACATTCTAGTAGATGACATCATCCCCCATGGTTGAGGTGGCATTGCATGAATTGAGCAATGCATTGTTGCTCAATTAATGCAAGAAAGCTTGTTATATGATTCCGACATGGGTCAATATATTCATCTTTGCTCAACTTATGGAGATCTTGAAAACCATGTTACAATACTGCATTTGTCACGTTTGTTGTTGCATTTCCTTTGCTTTGTGCATATAAACAGACCTTCAGGTAACCACATATTTATTTTGGTGCGCTTCATTTACACTTCACAGTTTACAATTTCTTAAAATTTGCAGGTATTCCTTAAGTTTGTGCCCTGCTTTGTTTTGTTGTTATTACTGCTTTGTCTGATTATTAGTTATTAATGTATTTTCTTTTGCAGTTTGCAGTTTCTTTAAATTTGCAAGTATTCCTTTAGTTTGCTGAAATTTTTTGAATATTCATTTAGTTTAATTACAAGATGTTTCAACCCCCTTGCTTTGTTTTGCTGTTATTGTTGCTTTGACTGAAAGAGAATGACATAATCCTTGCTTTGTTTTAGTTCAACTACATAAGGCAACTCTGAATCTCCAAACGGAAAACGCCTTTGATTTAGGATTTTTTTCTTTTTTTGTGTTTCTGCAACCCGCAACCCGCATTTTGTGGGATTGCCTGTTTCCTCCTGGGAAATTGCAGGATGCGGGCTGCGGGATGAGGGTGGTGAATGAAATATTTTTAAGTAATCCTGTACCTCGCAACCCGCATTTTGCAGGATTGCGTGTTGTCGCCTGGGAAAATGTGGGATGCAGGCTGCAGGATGAGGGTGGTGAATGAAATATTATTTAGTAATCCCCTACCCCGCATCCCACGGCCCACACTTACGGGGTACGGGTTGCGGGATAGTGGATTATATATTAATCTATATAGTGTATTAAGAAGACTAAATGAACACAATTAAGAATTACAATATTTACAGTAAAAGTACATATTTTCTCGCAAAGTTTGAAATTTTTTTTACTGCTGATAGGGCTCCTGTTAGTTTCAAAATTATTTAAGAATTACAATATTTATAGTGAAAAATTGAAATACGACACAAATTAATCTATTAATGTTTATTTCAAATTTTGAACAACTACCATAGAATCAATCTCTAGAGTGATTGTTTCTTACCCTTTTTCATTTCACAGGAAAAACATTGAGTCACACTATGGAGAGTATGCTAACTGAAGATTCTATATCACTCTTGCTGCATGGTGCTGTCAACATTTTCCCGTTGGTACAAGTCTCCTCGTTAAACCAAGTGAACTCACTGAACTCATCATCTATTCGGTTCCGAATTTATATCTTAGACGGGCTTCACAAGCATGAGATATTACTTCCAACTATATATAGTAGCCTTGTAGAAACTGGACAACTCAAAGAAGGATCTATAATCAAACTTACCAAGTGTACATCGAACATTGTACATAGTGTAATGTATGTTTAATTTCCATTTTGTCTTTGTCCACTTAATCATTTTCATCCTGTTCATGCATCCAATGTTTTTTTATCCTGTTCAACTCTAACATACTTCTTCTCACAAGTCTATCACATTGCTTGCACTCAAGGTTGTCACAATGGATGCATCGATTATTGGAGATCCTGCACCTTACCACTTACCTGTACCTTCTCCCTCGCAGAGTTGTTGCTCTATTCCAGTGAATCCTAGCTCGATAGATAATAACCCTTCCTTGGCTGCATCAACTATTCCATTCACATCACTGACATGTTCTAGCAAAGTATGGAACATTCAAGGTCGAGTTATTGCCAAGACTAAGCTACACGAATATGGAAACCAATGAGGGTCTGAAAAAATATTTGGATTTGACATTGTTAATGCTTCACACAATCAAATACCTATATCTGCATTCAATGAATTGGCACTCTCTTTGTATGAACAAATACATATAGGAATAGTGTACATAGTATCAAATGGCACAGTGAAAGCATCCAATCCAATTTTCAACCATTTGAAAAGCCATAATGAAATTTTCCTAGGTTCCTCCTCAACCATCTAGCCATGCTTAAATGAATACCCCTTAATACCTTTTTTTGCTTTAACTTTAAAACTATTCATGAGATACAAACTATACCTGTCAATTCCATGGTGGACCTTGTTGGCCTTGTAATTTCAGTTTCTCCATCATCCACAATACGAAAATGAGATAGCGTTGAGACTGTTAGGCGCACTATTGGACTCCCTGACATGTTAGAAAATAGTATTGACATAACACTTTAGGGTGACCATTGCCAAATTGAAGGAGCTAAAATTTCCAGCCTCCGTGGTTTACCTACGCCTCCAACTGTAGCAATCAAAGGTGGTCGCGTTACAGAATTTAATGGAAAAACTGTTGGAACTATTTCCAACACTACTGTTTTTATAAACCCAGATATTGAACAAAATTGGTTTCATGAAAATGGATTTCGTTCAGCATCACCATCGCTAAGCCGAAAGTTCAATGCCCCTCACTCTGGTTCTCGTAAATTCACTACCATCAAGGACCTACAAAATCTTCGATCAGAAAAAGCTGTTTGGTACTCTCTTGAAGCAACCATCACACATGTTAACATGGATGACTTTTATTTACTTGCATGCCCTCTTTTCGTTGATGGAATACAATGCATGAAAAAGCTTACTCAGAAAGTTGGAGACATCTGGAATTGTGTTAAATGTGATGGAGAGTTTCTTGAATGTGACTACCGATATATACTAAAGGTTGACTTAGAAGATGTTATCAGTTCCATTCATGGTGTGATAGCATTTGATGATGCTACAAACCAACTCATGGGAATTTATGCAAAATATCTATGTCTTCTCTCAACTGAAACAACATTACTTGATGAAATAGTGCAGAGGATCTGGAACAAAAAACTACTTCTTACTCAGTTAGTTAAAACAGAGACCTTCTGTGGAGTTGCATGCCTAAAAGTTGTAATTTTCATGGTTGAAAACACATAAATGGCAATTTCAGATGGACACATAAATATATACTTTTTTTCAAGTTGGTACTTAACCATTCTTCATTGTTTATAATGAATGCTTTCAATTCTCAATTTTAACTCGTTGTTTCATTGTTCAATATAGTAGGGTATTTTTTTTACTCTATTGTAGTACCACTTTCTTGCAGTTTCATACTTCCAATGTACAGGCTATCACCCACCATTTCTTATGCAAATTGGTGAAAAAACCTATATGGTAGTTTTTAAATGCAATACTATTTTTCAATCATGTTTTTTATAAAATGCACAAATTTGTTATCTTGTTTTTGGGCACAAATTTTGATTACCCTGTACATAACAATAATTATAGTAACTTATTTTTTCATATATACTTTCTCACACTACACTTTTTCTTCTAAAATTCCGTTTTCTTACAATGATCAAATTACAACTCGAAAAACAAAATTTACTCCAATTATATTATTTTAAGCTACATTCTTACTTCCCCCTATGTAATGAATTCACGTTTGTTTTTTTTCTTCTGCTTTATATCCACATAGTTTCCAGTTAATACATGTACAAAATGTGTTTCTGCCAACAATCAAAGCTTCTAGGTGTTTAACAAGGTTACAATTATCTTGTAGGAATTATGCCAACTCATGACAAGGAACAAGCCAATGCACGAAGAAGAGTATTATATGCACAAGACAGAGATAAAAACAACAAGAAACAACGTCATCTTTGCAGGGCCGCTCATATGTGTGTCGTCTTTGTAGGGCTGCTCATATGTGTGTCAAGACATTTCCAACATTGCGACATACCTACCGCATTTAGTATCATAACTTGACATACTCATTGTTCGGAAATGAAATTCTACAAATAAACCATATGAACTGTTTGTTAGTCGAACAAATTTTCTTGCTGCCCTTCAATTCAAAATGGCAAACGACCCATACTACAAGGCTGTACAAATCAACCCAGTTGCATTAGCTTCTTTGCCACTTGTTTCAGCAGACATTTCACCTTTGATTCCGCATCTTAATAGCAATGCTACTTCATCTCATCCACACAGCTTATCTTGTACAGATCAACCACCAAATTCATTTGAACCCTATGAATTGCAATCCTCGTCATTTATTTCAACACAAATCAATGCTAGAGCTGAAGTTGAAGAAATTAGACAGTTGTTACACATACCAAATATCCCACTACCACCTTCCATAGATTGCCCCCCTATATAAATGTCCCCTATCAATGAGTACAACATAGAAGGCCTTCTTTCCATGGATTTTCCAACTTTGTTTCCCACAGGTACAACAATGTTATTACAACCATGCATTCATCAAGTTGATATGCACGAATATGCACTCCACCTTTTTTGCTATCACGACAACAGATTTGCTCAACATCCTTGCTTCCGATACTACATATACAATCTAATTATGCATCATCAAATTAATAGTACTGCCTTTATTTTTGTCAAAAAAATTTGGAAGATACACTACCTCCGACAGTACATGAGCTTGTCAACCAATTGTAAGACATGCCAAAAGATAAAATTAGTGAGCGGGTTGCAAGATTTGGGTCTTCATTACATGGAACATGATCATAGTGGAACAAAAGTAGAGCTGAACTAAAAAATATGTTCAATCAACAAGGTACACCAACATTCTTCTTCACCCTTAGTGCAGCTGACACAAAATGGCCAGATTTGCATGCTCTAATGCTTGGTAAAGCTCCTAATGATTCATGTCAAGTTTATTAATGGAAGGTTCACAACATCATATGAAATCCACATATTACATCACAATACATGCACAATAGATTCAAAACATTTCTTGAAGAGGTGCTTCAAAAAGGTTTTCATATAATCGATTATTGGTACAGGTATTATACCATATATTCCTTTCTATTTCTCTCTATCTATTTTTATCTTTATACAATTTATTTCTAATATATACTTTTTCCTCCCATCTAGATATGAATGGCGACATAGAGGATCCACTCACATTCATGGTTTTCTTTGGTTGGAAAATGCACCAAATATGGACACGTTAGATTGGGAAGACGATGTTGTAGTTGAAGCTGAATTTTTTTTTTGACACACATGTGAGAGCTTGGAATCCTCGTAATTCCCAGTTGTCCACATCTGAGTCTCACCATTCTACTACAAATGATCCATGCAGTCTTGCATCACCATTGATATTTTCATCAAACTACTCAGCTGACTATGAAGAACTTATCAATTTTGTTCAAAGGCACACCAAATGTTCAGAGTCAACTTGCCTTCGCAAGAAAGGAACATCTCTTCAATCTCGCTATGGTTTTCCATATGATTTGCAAGCTACTTCTTCGTTATTCATTTATCAAAATGGACAGAAAACCTACTATCCTGCAAGAAATTATCCTCTTATAAATATTCGCAATCCTACCATGCTTTCAATATGGAGGGCTAATATTGATTGCCAACCTGTTCTTTGTAAACATGTTGTCCTCAAATACATTTCAAAGTATGCATCAAAAGTAGAGCCAAAATTAGAAACCTATCATGCCATTATGTCTCGACTTGCACATGTTGCACCAAGTGAAAGCCCCATTCTTCAACCAATCAAAAAATTTCTTGCACAAAAGTTGCAGAAAGAGACATTAGTGCACAAGAGACGTGTCACATGCTGCAAAAAATTCCTCTGGTTCTTTTTAGCCGTCACTTCTTTTCCCTAAACGTGAGCCAAACTGTGTTCTGTCGTGTTTCTAATGACACTAATAACACCCCTGCAACGCCCCCTTCATTTTTGCTTACATACAAAAACCCATTGCTTTTGAGCATCTAACTCTGCTTGAAGCTGCTCGTTGTTGGTCTTTCTCTCCTAATAGGAAAAAAAATCCATGGAAACAAAACTTGTGTGACAAAATTGTTAGAGTCTATCCACATTTCACTTCCATTCCTCTCTCTGATTCTTCATCTTTTGAACCGTTTGGTTGGAGTGGAATTTTTCTATACAAACCTTTTCGGTCTATCCCACATGATATTGGAACCACAACTTTTGAAATTATTTCTCATTGGCATCAAATTAAAGGCACATGTGTTGTGTGGCATATTGAACATACATAAGAAGAACCCTCTACACCTCTATTCGATGGTTCAAACTCTCATGCTATTATGTTTCTGCTGTCCCATACCATAGATGAATGGGAAATTCTATCTCAAATGAGACCAGGCAATAACATCGAAGTTAATGACCTTGAAATGCTTGGCCATCGTGAATTTGAAAAAAATCACAATTAGTCACATAACAATATGTGCACCGAATTGCATGAGACAACAACATCATTCATTGAGGTGAATCGCTTGTCCATTCAAGTACATGAAGATATCTCGTACTTCTCCAATTCTCCCCATTCCTGTATCCCACACAACGCATAGCCTTTGATCTTGTCATGTCCCATTTCAGTAATAGTACATTTTCTCAACCGCTAAAACTGGTTATTCAAGGCACTGTAGGAACCGGAAAATCTTACCTCATATCTTGCCTCAAATTTGCACTTCAAACTGCATCTGAACAAAATGTCTGCCCACTTCATCTCCTTGCTCCAACTGGTGTTGCTGCTTTTAACATACATGCATCTACAATACATTCTTCTCTTTGAATACCCATTGGTGAAATGCACCCTCTTAAAGGCCAATCCCTTTCAAAAATTCAAGAAGAACTTCACCATATTCACTATATTCTCATAGGTGAAATGAGATTTATTGGCCAAAAATGTTGACTCAAATTGATGCACGCTTACGTTAAGCTTTCCCCTTGCAATCTACAATCCCATTTGGTGGTTGTTCCATAATTCTTCTTGGTGACTTTGGACAATTACCTCCCATAAAAGACATCCCCATGTATGCAGGCTCATCTGTTGGAACTGCTCTTTGGTGTACATTTGATACTTTTATCACGCTTGAAACAATTTTCCGACAAGCTGGAAATAGTGCTTCTCAAACTGCCTTTCAGAAACTCTTGCTAAACCTTCGAAATGCAACACCAACTGTTGAATATTGGGCACTCCTAATGACAAGAACAACCTCTTGCCTTTCATTTGTTGAAAATTCTTCATTTGAGCAATCTATCCATTTGTATCCCACAAATAGCTCTGTTGCACTGCACAACAAACACATGTTGAAACAACTTAATATGCCAATTGCACATTGCTTTGTAGAACAATAGAACCAAAATGCCCATCAATCCATTGATGATGAATAACTGTCATTAAAGGTCCTTCTTGTTGTTGGTCAACAAGTCATGTTAACTGCTAATTTATGGGTTCAAGCAGGACTTGTTATGGCTCACTTGGGAAAGTCATTCATATTGTCTACAAGTCAAATGAGATACCTCCTACCTTGCCATCGTTTGTTGTTGTCGAATTTGAGCATTACAAAGGACCCTTATGGGATTCTTCTAATCCTACTTATGTTCCAATATCTCCAATAACAAGAGGATCCCGTATACAAATACCACTTTGAATGGCATGGGGTTTAACAATTCATAAAGCCCAAGGTATGACCCTAAAAAATGTAACAATAGATATTGGAAACATTGACAGACAAGGACTTACATTCACTACAATATCAATAGTTACATCTATTTCAGGCCTACACATTTCTCCACCTTTCTCTTTTTCCAGATACTCTCGAATGCAAGGCAATCGATATGTTGAACATAGAAAACAAGAGGAAATCTTACTTGCTTCAAAGTATTTAAAACCACTTTTTGCTTGAATCTCCTCATTGTCTGCTGTATAAATGTACTGTTTTTATTTGGTCACTTGTTTATGTAAAATATGTACTGTTTTTTTGACTTGATAGTGAATTCAACAATATACATATATACTTCATTACATTTTTTATTATTTATTTATTTCTAGTTTGTAAATAAATTAATTACCGAATCTCAGTTAATCAATGAAATAGATAAAGACAGTTCATAAAAACAGTTCACAGAAATAGATAAAGACAGTTCATAAAATACATTTCATGAGACTTTATCAATACATTTAGAAGTAATAGAGATAAATCAAATTTAAACAAAAACATTAATTGATTGCAAATGAATCAGAGTATTATCTGATCATTTGGAACAGAGAGACCAACATCTGTCAAATAAATTTAATAGATAAGTACAAGAGATATGGAACTATAACACTATTTTTTTTTCCAGAAATTTATTCAATAAATTACACAAAACCTTTACAAAGACATAAGTATTGTTCGATCCCTTGCATCAGTCTCCCCTCTCCAAAATTTCCAGAGGCCTCATACATTAGAGATCATGACTTAAATAATTATTACAATCAAAGGAATTTCCCCTCAAAGGGGATGAAAACTAACAAAGCTCATATCCTAAGAAATCTCTCCAAATATTCCAAATTCGTAGCAGCTCCTCAATATCGGGGTAATTGGCAGATTCAATGCCAACTTGAGAATTGCATCTATGATTTTCAAGCTCATTCTTTACCAATTTATGCCATAATCGGATGAAGATATGAATCTTCCCTTCCATTACGAATGGCTGCTTGATCAACCACTCCAGATCATGTATACTGATGCAATCACGTCCCTTGATTTTCTCCTCTTCTTCATCCCTGTGTTGCTCAACTTGCTCGATCACCAACCCGGGCGGACAAGTTTTTTCAATAAGGACCATGGTAGGAAAATACAAGTCAATCATGATATTATCAACTGCATACCATCTCCTGCAACAAATAGCTTGTGCTCTTTCAATAGATCACAGGGGCTTCACTTGTTGACCAATATCCTATCACATTAGTTCATATTGTGGGTTTTAAAATTATCAAAAGTCGAACCAATATATTGCAGGTATTCGGGGGATGAGGGGTTTAAGGTGGGGGTGGGTAGGGTGGTTTATAAGGATTGAGGTATAAAAAGGGGTGGGGAGGAGGTTTTAAGTATTGGGAGGGGGTTTCAACAAAAAGAGTTTGGATCAATATCTCTCGAAATTAAGGGTATTATTTAATATCCCATGATTGCACGTGCTATGTGAGAGGTTCACTAAGTGAAGTCCCTGTGTAATAGATTCACCTACTGTTTCTTCTAGGTCTTCCTAGGTTCTCAGACTAGTTCTAACTTTATTTAACTGAAACTTAGTAACAAAATTAATATTCTTAGGCTTATCTTTCATATATCTTTGCCAATCAACCACTTCATCATAGGCCTTATAAGCATGTTTTCTCTTCTCCACCAAGTCTTCTAGAAAAACAAAATTTTTATCAAACATTGTGTGAGTTTCAAAGATATTATCTAAAATTTTGAATAAATAACAGACCAAACAATAGTGTTCCCTGTTGATTCTGATAGCAAGTTCTTTGAATTCTTCTTTTGAAAATTTAGAAAATGAGGATGAAGCTACACTTGCAATTGCATCTTCAATATCTTTTACCAACAATTCAACCTTCTGAGCTAGTGTGACATTAACAGTCCTTTCTCTTTGCAGTTCTCCGCTGAGGGAAACATTCATCTCTTGAAGTTCATCACACATGTTCTCATGTTGCCTTTTAATCTACACCAGTTCCTCTTTCAGTCTACTAATTTCTGCTTTTTGCTTATCAAACTCCCGGTTCAAATTGTTCACATCATCACAATTGGCTCCTATAAAATCCCGTAAGACAGATGCAGCATCAGTGGAATATGCCTGTGGATCACTTGGTCGCTGAGTCCACACCACCTGACTTACATGAGACATATCCATATCACCCTAGTCCCGGTTCCTTTTCCTACCTCTCCTCACCACTGATCTATCAGTTTTGTTGTAGTGATATTCTCCTAGAGATACCACAAAATCTTCATTGAATTCTTCCCTTACCTCATTAATGGGGGGTGTACTGATGCTAGTGGATATCACGGAAGTAGTTTGAGTTGTGGTGATAGAAGGGATAGTCATAGTAGCAGGGGAAGTACATGGACAAAGGTTCATATTTTGAGCAAGAATAGCTTCAAGAGCTGAGGGGATGTTAGGAATTGTAGTCTCAACTGATGAAACTTGCACAATAGAGATCTTGGATGGTGATGATGAGACTGTTGAAGTTTCCTCAGCTACTGATAAAGACACTGAACTGATTGAAGGGATATGCAATGGAGTCTTGACAACTGTAGATACGTCAAATGTAGGAATAGGTATATCTATAGAAATAGGTATCATAGATTCAAGTAGACACGTAGCATCCTTATAAAGATGATTCATGAAAGGTGTTACATAAGAACCATCAGATAATGAGGATAATGCTATTATAGATGAAAGAAGTATTGCAGAAGAAGACAGAGCAAAGTGACTTGAAGGTTGAGATGGAGGAAGAGAGGATGAAAGATTACCATTGCTACCATTGGTGATATTTTGGAAATCATTACCTGTCTCAACAGTAACAGGCACATGAGAACTTCTTCCCTCCTCTTCCTCTAAATGAGTTAGGTCAATAGTAGGAACAAGAATAGAGATATTTATCTTCTTAACAGGTTTGTCCTCAACTTAAGTCTTTTCAGGTTGAGTCTTTCCAACCATAGTAGCTACCTGGACAGTTTTAGCTACTTGAGATATTGCAACTTCTTGCGTATCTAGTGCTGAAGTCAACCTGTTCAGTGTTTGTTTTATCTGCTCTGAATTTTGCAAACAGTCTTTAACCTGCTCTTCCATAGATGTTTGGGGAATTTTTGTCATGGGGGCTTTCCCTTTATCCAATCCCAAGTTGGTTTCTACAGATGTAGTTTTAGATGCCAGAGCCTCTTTTGTTGCAGCTCGAGCTTCCTTTTCTGCTTTGTCTTTTGTCAACCTTTCCAAGATGTCCAATTCCATAGACCTGAAATGTTTTACCTTGTCCCTGATCTCTTTTTGGTACTGCAGAATATGGATTTTCTCCCTTGCTAAAACTTCAGAAAATGTATCCACTCCCTGATAAATAAAAACATCAGGAGTTTCCTCATGAACATAGCCAGCTTTAAAATGATTTTGCTTTAGGTGTAAATCAACAATTCCTTTTAGATCATGCTGTCTTTTGCATGCAAAACCAAGTTTAAGTGACATGATATGGTCACTTAGCTCCAATGCCCAAGTAGAAGAGGGAATGCGCAAGGATCCAAGTGTAATAGGATACCCGGGCCAAACTTTTCTCTTTGGTGCAACACATTTCTTGTAAAGTCCTTCTGTAAATGTCTGAAATGAGATCTCTTCTAAGACCAAATTGTCTGGGATGACTTTAGGCAACATGTGAGCTGTGTTACTGCCATAAAATCTGATGTAGGTGAAAGATTCACCCACATACCAGTCTCCCATTGTGTCTATGAGAGCTTTTGCTTCTGGTGAGAAAGCAGGGGCTTCTTTGTTGAAAATCAGAAAATATACTTGGCCAAGGTAACTTTCACATATATCATAAAACCTAACCACATAGTTTCCATCCCAAAGATCGGAATTATAAATATGTACAGGTGGGACCGAAAATTCCCAACTCCATCCCAAATTAGGATAACGAAAATCAACACTGAAAACATCCATAATGAAGGCAATGAGATAAAAGTTGGGATTTTTCTTAGTGGTTTCTTTCTGGAATGCTTGAATAGCATTTTTAAGTTTCAGTGACAAAATTGAGGTCCAAGGGAAAGCTTCACCTATGGTAATAATGTGATGAGCGATCGGAGCCCATTCCTGTTTGAAGAACGAACAGTTGGGAAGGCCATAAAGCCTGCACAACATCACGGCTAACATGGAATAAGGTTCTTTGAACCACTCGATAGGGTATAATTGGTATTTACTCTTACAAAATTCACGGGGTTCAGTCATCCAGGATTTAAGCATTTGGTCGAAATTGAATTTGGATTTTGCAGTGTTAACAAAATCTACATCTAGAAGCTGGGTATAAGGTTTAAGAGCATAAATCCTGACAAAAGTTTATGAGTAGAAAGTGGCTAGCTGAGACTCGGTACTGGTATTGAAAGAACGGTCTTTCACATTGGCGTGGTCAATAATCCATCGCACAACATCGTTATAAGGTAGATTAGGTGGTCTTGCAGTGATCATATGCAAGCTAGAATCTCTAATTCTCTCATAAACCATTTGGTCCCTCTGGAAATCTGAGAGGCCATTGTTATCGAAAATTGAGTAAACCCTGGCCTAGTCTAAATGATAAGTTTCACTAACACGGCTGCTAGTATCAGGAAAAACACCGAAGTTCGGGTCTCTGGTTAACATATCCTTCTGGATGTTTTTACTCCTGGTGATTCTGGGGTTTTTTGATGCCGCCATGTGTCACTTTTTGAATATTTATACCAGAAGTTAAAAACCGAATTATACAGTAAGCACAGTAATCAATTCAAAATGCGAGACAACCTGGTAACCAACCTGAAACTGCAGTAATCTCTGTTGGAGTTGCTAGGTAAAATATGGAGGTAAAAATCGCACAGCAGAGTGAATTACAGCAGTCAAAAACAGTGAAAAATCATAAATCAAAACTATCATATTTATAATTGCCGAGAAATAATAGAGACCATTAGATGAGGGTAAAAAGAAAATAAACGGTTAGGATCATCTTTGTGGGATGCGATATCAAAACAAAATTTGCAAGTGTGTTAATTGTTCCGCAACCCACATTCTGCACATTGTAGGATGCAGGATGCAGATGTAATTGAATAAAGTTTGTGCTATTTTGTGTTCCTGCATCTCGAAATGGTTTGTGTTTTCCCGCAACCCGCATCCTGCAGAATGCAGAATGCGTGATGTAGAGCTAATTGAATAAACTTTGTGCTATTTTGCGTTCTCGCATCCCGTAACCTGCAAGTTGCGGAATGCGGGTTGTGGAACAATTAATAAACTTTCAAATTTTGTTTTGATCTCGCATCCTGCAAAGTTGATACTGACCGTTCTTTTTCGTTTTACTCTCATCTGACGGTCTCTATTATTTTTCGCGAATTATAAATATGATAGTTTTGATTTACGATTAAAATTAACACATAAAAATTCTCCCGCACCCGCATTTGCGAGATGCGGGATGCGGGTTTGGAAAATGAAATATCAAATGAAATGTTTCCCGCAGTCCGCAAGTTGCAGATTTGTGGTTTGTGGGATGTTAAAACGATCCAAACAAAAATTCATCATTCTGCATTCAAAATTTGGGCTCCTGTGTCATAATGACATGGGATCTATTGTACTTACAACAAGACCTCACATAGTCATGCTAGACGCCATTCTATTTAAATCATTGCACCAAGTTACCCTTGTCAATTGCTTTAAAATATCGAAGTAACATGTATAACATGAAAATTTAATGTCCCATGTCTATTATAAAATCAAAAGAGCAACCAAAGGAAATAAAATGCACCCAAATCCATGTTCACTAGATTAAGAGGCTTGCAGTTCAGTTTGTATATCTCTTTTAATTCTCAATGGATTCTAAACTGGGTGAGGTCGATTAACATGAATCTGTGCTACTTGTTAACTTAGAAAACTACTATGCTAGGTATACTTTATATTATTTCACGATGAGGTATATATATATATATATATATATATATATATATATATATATATATATATTAATTAAACGTAATTAAATAAAAACTAAACTTGAATAATAAAAAAATTAGATATAAATATGTAGAAATTTCATAAACTCTTAAAAAAAATCAATCTCATTATTAAGAATACTTTGAAAAAATTACAATGGTTTTATACATGAGCATGTGGGAATTTCATAAAATTTAAAAAATAAATCAATCACATTATTTAGAATAATTAAAAAAAAATGAAATGGTTTTATTACAACAGTTTTATTGATAATTGTAATGATATTTTAAAGACAGTCTATGTCACCGATGATTATGACCTTCCATCTTCCATCCATACATAGTTGAAAGGAAGGGACAAAAGCCCGTGAGAACATGTCATTTAAAACATATAGAATACAAAATTAAATTGAATAAAAGACTCAGATGGATTTGCATAAATTAACAAATTAACATATGTATTATCGAATTTACAGTGTAATCATTTTGCAGAAATAGATACATATTTTAATAAAATAAGCTCTATTAAAAGCTTATTAGTACATGAGTCACTAACAAGGCTGTGAATAAATGTATTACCTGATCACAAAATACTAACAGTAATATTGAATCATCTGAAACAAGAAAACTCATTATTCATTAAGGAAACTTAATCAAATAAACAAAAAGAGACATGAAAAAATATCATTACTGTATTAAATAGATTTACACAAAATTACAAAACCTCAATTAAACAGAGGTATTTCCAAACTCTTGTCCAGATTTTTGCCTTCCAAAAAGTCGCTATTACATGTGAAACCCACCCTTTAAATAATTATTTCAAAAAGTAGATTTCCATCAAATTTTGATTGACAAATCTAAATAAAACTAATATCCAAGGAAATCCCGCCATCTTCTCCAAATCCCTAGCAATTCCTCAATGTTGGGATAGTTAGCTAATTCAAAACCAAGTTGAACATCACATCTATAATTCTCCATTTCATTTTTAGCTAACTTATGCCAGATGCAGATGTAAATGTGGACCTTGCCCTCAATAGCCAACAGTTTTCTGATTAAGCGATCGACATCCTCAATCATTATATGATTGAGCCCTTGGATTTTCTCACTTGCTTCATCTCTCCACCGTTCAACCTGCTCGATCATCAATTTTGGAGGACATAAATTTTCAATAAGATTTACTGTGGGAAAAAACAAAGCCTCCATGATACTGTCAATAGCATACCATCTTCTTGCACACACAGCATGTGTCTTTTTTATAGTCTCATCGACCATCTCATTAAGATCAAGCCAAGCTTAAAGTACTACTCTGACTTTCTTTAGCTGAAAGCTGCTGAGGATGATAATGTTTTTGGTTTGTCCTTCCTATACCTTTGCCAGTCTACAATCTCATCCAAAGCGTTTGAAGCTTTCTCCCTCTTTTCCATGTGATCTTCATGTACACTGGCCATCTGACCAAAAGCAATATAGGTTTCATAAATATCATTTAAACTATGAAACAACTCAGTTATTAACTCATAATGGTCCTCATTTCTCTTGATAGCTAATTGCTTAAATTCTTCTTGTGAAAACCTAGAGAACCAAGAGGAAGCTGCACTTGCAGTTGCATCTTCACATTGCTTTTCAAGTGAATCTATCCTCTGTCTAAAGGAAACATTTGAGATCTTCTCATTTCGCAGCTCAACTTGAAGAAAGGCACTTTTGACCTATATTTCATTGTACTTATCCTCAGATGTCTTCATAAGATCAGCAACATGAGCCCCATGTTTTCTTTTACTCTTCTCAAGTTCATCCTTCAACTGGGTTATCTCTTCTTTCCTCCTGTAAAAATCCCTGTTGAGATTGCTAACAACATGGATATTGGCAACTGTGAATGCACCCAAAGCAGTAGCTGTATTTGCTGCATCTACCTGTGGGTCACCGGACTGTTGAGTCCAAAGTAATTGCTCAGAAATAGATACTTCCATCCTAGTTTGACCTCTACCCCTCTTTTTTCCCTTTCTGATCACTAATTTATCAGGTTTGCTATAATAATATTCTCCAAGAGAGACAACAATCTCTTCATCAAATTCATCTCTCGGATCAATGGATCTAGATGTGCTAATCACTATGGACACTAAAGAGGATGTTTGAGTAATGATAGGAGAGGGCATGGTCATGGTAATGTGAGTACTCAAAGGACATATAATTTGAACATGGATTATTTCAGAGATGGAAGACAAGAGTAGCATTGAATATTCGAAAGATGGAAAATTTAGATTGACAGCTACAAGCGGTGACAAAGATAGTAAATCCTCTTCAGTACTAGATGATGTTGACAAAGTAACTAAGGGTACATCTACAGGAATCTTGAAAATTGGTGCTTGCAAATTGGTTTGAACATGGAATATTTCAGGAATAGAAGAAAGCAGTCTGGTTGAATATTTCAAAGATGACAAGTGGAGATTGAGAGCTGAAAGTGGTGACGAAGACACCAACAAATTTTCAGTACCAGATAATGTTGATGGAGTAACTACTGATACCTCTAGGGGAGTCTTCACAATTCGTGCTTCTGAAATGTTTTGAACAAAATCTATTTGAATAATTGAAGACGAGAGTGGGGTTGAAGATTCAGAAGATGGAAATTGGAGATTGACAGATGAAAGTGGTGAAAAAGACCCCAAAATATTTTCACTACGACACAATATTGACAGAGTAACTAACGGTAGGTGTAAGGGAATCTTGAAAATTGGTGCTTCTGAAATAACAGGTAGTGAAATGGGGATTTGCACAATATCAGATGTGACATATTCATGTGTAGATATCATATCCTAATACAATTCAGACAGTGCAAGTGATATGTGTCCTCCTACAGGCAACGTAGATAAAGTATGGATGGATGAAAGGAGCAATGTTGCATACGAACACATAGACATATATGAAGATTTTGAAACTGTAGAACAGGTATAGAATCTTTCTTACCATTACCATCCAACAAATCTGTTAATGATTGCAAATATTGGTCCACCTCTTCAGTGACAGGTGCAGAGGCTATGACCTCTTCCTCTAAATTCGAATCAACCAAATCGATAATAGGACCTGTGGAGGAAGAAGCTTTCACCTTAAATCTTTTGAATGGTTTTTTTTCAACTATTTCTTCAGTATCACTTGGCTTATTGACTGCAGCAATCACCTGGATATGAGTAATAGTCACAGGAGCTGAAACTGCCTGAGTATTCAGAACAGAGGTCATTATTTCCAGCTTCTCTTTTGACTGTGTTGACACAATTATTAAGGCTTTGACCTGCTCCCTAATTGGTACCTCTGGCAGGTCTTCCATTATACCTTTTCCCTTGTCTCCATCCGCAAAAATTGCCACTGATGCATTCTTCGTTGCTTCAACTTCCTTTTGCTCTCTGTCCTTTCTTACTTTCTCCAAGACGTTAGTTTGCAGCGCCCTGTAACAATGAATCGTCTCTATCAGTTCCTTTTGATGCAGCAAGATGTGGGCTTCCTCATCCTTGCTTTTGGCTCTCCCCAACACTTCAGAAAATGTACTAACACCCTAATAAATAGAATCGTCGGGAATTTCCTCATGCACATAATTAATTTTGATATGATACTGCTTAAAGTGGGCATCGAGGCATCCCTTGGGATCGTGTTTTCACTTGGTGGAAAAACCCAGCTTCAAAGACTGTATCTTTTCACCTAATACTGCAGCCCAGGTTGAAGTTGGAATAACCATCAATCCAAGGTGCAAAGGGAATTTGGGCCAAGCTTTTTTCTTAGGGCCAATCAGCTTCCTATAAACCCCATCATTGACAGTTTGGAAAGCCACTTCTTCTAGAACCAACCTGTCAAAGACAATTCTGGGAAGAATATGAATAGTGTTGCTACCCCAAATTCTTATGTATGAAAAATTCTCGGCAACATACCAGTCACCCATTGTACCAATCAAACCTGTGGCTTCAGGTAAAAATACATGAGCTTGCTTCTTGAATATTAAAAAATAGATGGTGGCAAGGAAGTGTTGACATATATCACAGAACCTGGGTGCATAGTTAGTATCCCATAGTTCTGAATAATAAATGGGTACCGGGGGAGCCAGAAAACTCCACTTCCATCCCAAATTAGGATATTCGAACTCAGCGCACAATATATCATAAATGAAGGCTGAAAAGAAGAAATTGGGTTTCTTTCTAGCAGTGGCCTTTTGATACTCTTGGATAGAAATTTTGAGTTCTAGCGACAACATGGATGCCCATGGGAAAGAATCGTCAGTTTCTAAAACATGATGAGCTATTGGAGCCCATTCAGTATTGAACACAGGACAATTAGGAAGGTTGTACAATATGCATAACATAGTTGCAAATAAGGAATAAGGTTCTTTGAACCAGGTAATAGGGTAAAGCTTGTCAGACCTCTTCGAGAATTTACGAGGTTGGTGCATCCATGATTTTAACATTTCTTCGAAATTGAACCTACTTTTGGAGGTTTGTGCAAAATCTGCAATAAGGGGTTGTCTTATCGTTTTAAGGGCATAAGCCTTCATAAATACCTTGGGACAGAAATTGGCTATCTCTAACCCTCTACTATCGTTCAAACAACACGATTTCGGGTCTGCATGTTCTACTATCCATTTGACCGCGTCATTGTATGGTAGGATAGTAGGTCTAGCAGCAAGAGAATGAAGTCCAGAATCCTTGATTCTTTCGTAGGCCAACTGGTTGTCTTGAATATCGAAAAATTTGTCATTGTCAAAAATTTCATAAACTCTAGACCATTCAATTTGGTAAGTTTCAGTAATTTTTCCACTGGTATCTGAGAAAATACCAAAGTTCGGATCCTTGGTGAACATATCCTTTTCCAGGTTTTTGTAGTGAGTAGATCTTGCCATTGTTGCAAATTGGAAGAACTGTGTTTAAAATAAAAAACAACGCGAAGCGAAAATTAAAACTAATTCAACATTGGCTACAGTAATAAATTTAAAGAAGAAATGACCAAAATACTAACCTGTAATCGAATTATATTGTGATAAAATTGCCTGGTAAAATTAACGCAGAGCAATAATTCACGAAGATAAAATTCACGCACCGCAGTAATTCGCAACAGTTAAAAAGTGGTAAATAAATTGTAAAAGACCAGCGTATATATATTTTTTACACGCGTCATCTTGCAATTTACTGCCAAGACAAAATACATCAGGATCAGCTTTGAGGGATGTAGGATCAAAAAAAATTTGCAAGTTTATTTATTGGTTCTGCAACCCGCATTCCGCAACTTGCGGGTTGCAGGATGCGGGAACGCAAAATAGTACAAACTTGATTCAATTAGCTCCGCATCCCACATCCAACATTTTGCGGTCTGTGTGTTGCGGGCAGACACAAACCAAACGAAAAATAATACGAACTCCCGCACCCCGCATTTGCGGGATGCGGGATATGGGTTTGAAAAAATGAAATATCAAATGAAAGGTTTGCCGCAATCCACAAGTTGCGGATTTGCGGGTTGCAGGATGTTAAAACAATCCAAAGAAAAATTCATCATTTTGCATTCAAAACAAAGAAATCAAACATAAATTTTTGGAAATTGAGTAAGTTAAGGCATCCCAATAATCAAAGAAAATCTTAATAAAACCCTTTAAGATTTACGAAGAGTCTTACCAAGTAATCTTTGTATGTAAAATTTGGGCTCTTGTATCATAATGACATCGGATCTGTTGTACTTACACATTGGTAGTTCTAGAACAAACACATTGGTAAGTTTTAAAGTTTTATAACTCTTGCTTGTAACATATTTCATGAACAAACACCTCCCTGATAACTACACAACTAATGATTGTCTTAAAAAAAATAAAAACAAATCCCAAGAGTTGTAATCATTTTCAACTAATTCATACAACATTAAAAGGGGGTTAAACCTGCCACTGATAAAACTTGAAATAATGGATTAAATGAAACAAATAAAACTTGAAATAATTACCATTCTTCTCTTAAGTGCAAACAAAAACATGCTATTTAAACAAACAGAGCTTGAAATAATTTCTTAAACATATTCATTGAGAGTCACTAACGTTTGGTTCACAGAATTGCTTTAAATTTTGCTTTCATAGATTTGGATCGAGAGTCCAAATGATCCTGAAATGTAATTGAATTATTAACAATGTAAAAGGACCCATAGTTTGACCATACACTATTAAGATTGCTCTTATAAGCAAGCACTTTTTTCAAATAGATTAACCATAAATTAAGCACAACTATATAAATAAACAGACCTTAACCAATTAACACTATTAATAAGATTTTTAATATTAAGCGTTAAAAAAACTCAATTATAAATTTTTTAACCTAACATTTCAAAACCCAGTATTAATATGCACTCTCCCAAGGTGAAAACAAAGGGTCACTTGTGAAAAGACATAATATTTTTAACCTCTCGACGTTTTTTTGCACCTCCTGGTGCAAATGCTAGTATATATATATATAATGAAGACCGATATTATAATTGGTCCCCCAAAAAAAGTGTGGAGAAGTGGAGCACTTTTGCTTGCTTAATTATATCGTTGATGCTTCCTACAATAATTGATAAAAATGTAGTATAGTAAATAATTGTGAACAGCCTATGTATGCCAACTAGGAAACCATGTAGCTTTCGGAGCATGCACGAATGAGATGGGAGTATGCAAGTTGGAAAAAAAAAGAGATTAAATAGTTGGTGTAGCCTCAACCTTAGTTGGCAATGATTTTAATTCGTGGTGATAAGAGTGTTTTTTTAATTTAGGTTGTGGAAGTGAGTGAATGGTGGTCAATTTACACATTATAAATAATGATTTTTTTAAATTCAAAATATGTTAACCTTAGATATTATGAATAATTAAGGTATGGTCAGAATTATATATCAAGTCAAATCATTACCGTAAGATCTCAACAAGAACATCATGTCACTTACAAGAATTAAATTTAGGTGGAAAGGATAACAATCTTTCGTCCCAACAATATCATGACGTATCCCTTTTATAAAATGCTTTCTAAATTTCAATTTAAAATTAATTTATTTTTCTAAATTGTATTATAATAATTTTAATAAACATTTTATAGAAAAAGTATTTGTGATGTTTTGTTGTGCTTTTTATTATATTTATGGTAACTAAATATGTGTACTTTGTTTTATTGTTTTTTTAAATAAAGTTTAAAAACCATTATGTAAATGCAAAAATTTGGAAGTAAATGTGACATCTATTGCGCCTTGTTTGTGCATTTTTAACAATGCAATGAATCCGATTAATAACTATATCAAAAGCGTACTTAGTGAATTTAAGTATAATGTTTGTGCATTTTTAACCATACAATGAATTTGATTAATAACTACTAAATTTAAGTATATATTTTTATATCAAAAGCGTACTTAGTGAATTTAAGTATAATGTTTGTGCATTTTTAACAATACAATGAATTTGATTAATAACTACTAAATTTAAGTATATATTTTTATATCAAAATCCTACCTAGTGAATTAAAGTATAATTTTATATCCAAAGTCCACCTTATTATCCGTACATTGAAAAAATATAATTCAATAAATTTTATATTGAATTTTATGTTTACAAAAAGTTAAATAGTTGGTGGTAGAAATGTGGTAGGAAAGTGGTGGTGAAATGATATTTTTTTATAATTTTAGAAACATATTGTATTATTTAAATCTAAAAAAATAGAGAGTATGAGATGTTTAGTTTGTCGTTAGAAAAAACTAAATCAGTCATAGAATCAGAGTTTAATCACAAGTTTTTTTTATAGAGGCTTAAAATTTAAAATGTTTATATATATGCTTCATAGAGGCTTAAAATTTAAAACGTTTATATATAGACTCCAAAAATTGAAGCAACTTTCAGAATATTTAAGGTTAGAAAACCTATTGGCATACAATATTAAATAAATATAGGGTTCACAATCCAAATCAATAGATCCTAAGAAACTAAGGAAAAAACAAACAATAATCAACAAATAAGAGCTAAGTATTATCATAAATAATCACAGTAGGTACCTGTAGCTTTGCTAGAGCTGAACAGGTTTCCCCAGTTGGAGCTCGTTCTTTGAAGACTATACTAATTTGGCTTTAGCTAACACATTAATTCTAGCACCCAACTCAAATTGGGCTTTGGCGATCAACTTGAGGTTGTTCTCTACCCTTTTGAGATTCTCTTGAGTTTCATTGTATTGAATTAGGATCTTCTTTTTTTCCTCCTCTTTATCCATGAGCGCCTTGCCCAAACTTGAGTCTTCATCTTCTAGTACAGGGTGATAGTCTTCGTGAATTTGGTGTCTCAAGTTCTAGAATTGTGGACGTCTTTAGTCACTTCCCTAATATCTGCTTGAATTTCCTCCATTCCAACCACAACCTCTTCGTGATCCACCCAAGTTTCCATCTTGTCGACTAAACTCTAGGCGTGGCTAACACAATGTTGTTGTAAACCTATTTGGCGACACTATTTTCTTGAAGGACCCTTGGCATGTGCATTTTTCCCTAGATTTTTTGACATCTCTTGTTTTTTTTCCTTCACCATCTCACTGCCCTAGAACCACTGGATTGAGTTTTGATCTAGAGACTACAAATTATTGAGGTGTGTAGAAGAATGAAAGCTCTTGAGCTTAGTAACCCTCCTGGCCAAAGACCCATTGCAGCCTGCTTTGTGCCTCCACTTACAACACCCGATTGCCATAAAGACAACGTATATGTTCCAATTAGGAGAAAAGTGTGAAGACCTTACCCTCACTATGAGAGGAACAATCAATTCCATAATTCCAAGATCGTGCATCCCATCCTTATCCTCTCCTATATTGAAGTGATGTGATCCCACTTGAAAATTCATCACAATGGCATCGTACAAGGCTGGTTTCCATCATGGAATCCCAATTATGCTCTATCGCTAGTCTTCTACCACCGACACTACGTGCCTTATGTCCCTGATCTCCGACCATTTCAGTCTGTAGGAGATGCATTTCTGCATGAGTGGTAGTTACTTCCTCTTTGCCAACTGTCTCTTCTATCGTTCCAAGTGTCCAATCAACCTTCCTCAGCCACCTATCATGGGAAACTTTATCACTAAAGACTTGGATAAATCCTCTTAAAAAAAAGTTATTGTGTTAGTGTGTAAATTAATCCTTCTATTATATTGTATTTAAAAAATACAATTTGCAAAAATAAATTGTAAAATGAATATGAGTCGTTTTAAAATAATTTTTAAAGAAATTGAAACATAATTTCAACTTTAGATTTTGATAATGACATAGTGAAAACAATTAGGTATCCAACGAGAGCAACATACAATGTTGTTTAAATCACGCCCTTAAAGTGAATCAATTATTTTATTATGACAAAGTTCGATGCATTTGAGGGTGACATTTAATTGTTTAAAAGAAAACGACGACATTGGCTACAATTTAGCTAAAAGACGCGAGGGATTCTATTAATGGATTCATATGATGTATCCTCTCTTTTATCCGAACAATTACCTTCCATCAATTAAAACTATCTTTAAGTAAGATAACATAGAAGTCGTCCCTTATAAGAACACAAATCAAATCATTTTGGAAGAACTAAATAACAAAGATGATAAAATCTTAACTTTGACCAAATGTTGATAATGGGTATAATAGTGAGAAAGTAAGATGAGAAAAATGACAAAGGAGACTACATCTCCCATATGAAGTAATCATGTTTTTTATTTTTCTTTTTTGAAAAATGCTTAATTTTATTAGTTAAAAACAGAACAATATTTTACATAAGCTCATAGCCTTCCATATATCCCACAAACTGAAACCGAGAAACAGAAAAGTGCACTTAGTAGGTACATTTACACTTAAAAAAGAAAAAGAAAAAGTGTTACAACCTATTACAAGTGATACATGTACATTCAATGCATGTTTTTACTATCCCAACCAAGAAAACATATAACTTGTATTTATATATGACTTTTTTTCAGCAAAAAAAATACCAGATTTTGTTATTCAATTGAATCAAAGATCATCATATACAGTCGATCTAGAGATCATTTCAACATATATAAACTCAAGCAAAGAGTTGATCCTCTAAACATGGACATATCTTCATCAACAAAGCATAGCACAGGCCTGTTGTGTAAGCAGGCTTTATCATCACTCCTGTGAAAACAGGTCAGATAATATCTATTCCAGAAAGTTTGGAAACATCGTAATAACATGAGCATAAAAGATAGTTGTTCATCTCTACAAGGTATTGCTGAGCTCCTAATACAAAAACAATATGAAGAGTGTGCTAGAATGATAACACAGCACTACTAGAATAACTGAAAATTTCCATATCCAATGGAAGTTTCATTCAGGATCTCTTTGTAAGTCCCATGACCTGAATCAAGTAGGAGAGCATTTTTTGATAGAATGTCAGCAATCTGGTTATGCTCACGGTATACGTGTTTCACGACCAATTCTAGAAATTTTTGAAGATGATCTCTGATATCATCACCCCAATGTTTCAGTTGAGGCAGGTTCAGAGAAATCTTACCAGTAGCCCATGAAATGATGACTAGGGAATCACCAAAAATGGAGTGAAGGGGGATTCCCATGATCTTTGAAACCGTGAGGAGGGCCCACAAAGCCATCAATTTAGCTTTTGTATTTGTGCATCTGCCGCATCCCAAGGAGAAATGGATGCTATGAGATCTGCTGAGGTATAATACATATCCAACCCCTCCTTTGTTCTTGGCGGCTGTACCATCAAAAAATCCGTAGGGGTATTGTATGTGAGATGCCATTCCAATGTTCCTAAGTTTTAACTTCTTGACAGGAACTGGAAAGGAATGATAGAGCATAGCAGTTTGTTTTAGAATCCCATAAACCGATGGAGTAACCCCCTCAAAAATACATTTGTTTCGTTGCTTCCAGTTGGACCAAAATATAAAGATAGGCAGATAAAGATGGGGCGAGTTTGATGGATGCCCACGAAACCAGCTATTTAAGTACTGCTGAACAGATAGGCCCACAACAGAAATAAGATGAGGCCGAGAACCATAATGATCAAGAACAGCAGCGAAGGCATTTTTTGTGTAGCTGCAATCCATAAAAATATGTTGTGTCATTTCTTCATAATGCTTACAGAGATAATAGAGGTTGGGCCCTTGAAAGCCTTGTTTATTTAGCTGTTCCCAGGTAAGAACTTTATTTTTTGTAAGAAGCCAAATGAAACAGGGAAGTTTTTCTAGAATTTTGATTTTCCAAAGAGCCCACTGTATGGGAAACACCTCTTTCCGCGTATCCACATGGTAGTCAGCTACACAGTCATATGCAGTCACGACCGAGATGGTGCCAATATAATTTTTGTGAGACCACTGCAGATAATCTGGATCCGGCCCGAGTCTAATTCTCCCAAGCTCGAGTCCCTTTATATAGTCGTTCCAAATATGATGCCATTCACCTCCAAGGTCCAGGTCCGTAGCATTTTACCAGTATGAATGAGCTTCCGGGGAGAGATTCCTGGCCTGTGCCAGCGTTATGATACCATAGTCTTCCAGGTAGTCACGCAGCTCCATTGGCAGAGTGTAGTTGCTATCCATGCCAGCAATAGGATCCAAGCCTACTCTGATGTTTTTTCCATCCCCTGCCATCCAGATGAGTCCACTTCCCATCCAATTGATGAGATCTAAGAAGCCCTTCCATAAAGTAGAAACACATGAGACAGTGAACTTCTTGCTACGGATCCAAGACAGAACTAAGCTTTTCTTTAGATATTTTGTTGTAATTAATTTAAACCATATACCATTGCTACTGAGGACCTGCCAAAAACTTTTTAACCATAAGGAGATACTGAACCATTCAAGGTTTTTTATACCCCATCCCCCCTGTGCTGTAGGTTTTGATAAAGAGGACCAGTCTGACAGGTGAAATTTTTTCATATTCCCCTTTGTGCCCCAAAGAAAGTCAAAAATCAGTCTTTTCAGCTTCCCTAGGATGGATTTGGGAATGGGGACTAATGACATCCAAAAAACCGGGATGCTGGTTAGTACAACTTTTATAAGCACCAACCTACCCCCCATAGAGAGGAGTCGGAGTGACCAATGAGAAATCTTGTGCTCGAATCTCTTTACTAGCCATAACTAGTCATTTATGAGGTAGCCCGAGGGTTTTATGAAATATCCAAGATATTTAAAACCAGATTCCATAGTCTGGGTCTTGTAGGGCATAGAGCAGGTAATTCTAAACAACGTTCCATCATCAATGTTGTTTATGAGGAAACAAGATTTTTCTGCATTAATTTGCATTCCTGAAGCTTCGCAGAAAGTGTCCAAAAGCACCTTGAAGGCTATCCATTCTTCGTAGGTGCTAGCCCCAAAAAGGATCACATCGTCAACAAAGAGCAGGTGGGTGAGAGAGAGCTCTTTGGTTATTTTGACCCCTTTTACCAGCCCATTTCTGCGGGCATCCTCGATAAGAAGGCTGAGTCCTTCAATCACAAGGATGAAGAGAAGAGGCGAGAGAGGGCACCCTTGCCTTATGCCTCTAGAAGCCGTAAAGAAGTGCGACGGGGAGCCATTTATAAGCAGAGAAAAGTTAACAGAGGATAAGCAGCCCATAATCCAGTTTACACTTTCTAAAGGCAAGCCTATTTGTTAGAGGATAAGCCTGATGAAAGTCCAATTAACTCTGTCGAAGGCTTTTGTCAGATATAGCTTAAGAACGAGAGCACTTTTATTTCTGGATCTGACATAGTGAAGGGCTTCTTGTGTAATGGCTATAGGTTCCGTAATTTGTCGATTTTTAAGGAACCCAAACTGCTGCGGGGTAACAAAATGGTCCAGAAAGGGCTTGAGCCGAAGGGTAGCGACCTTTGTAATAAGCTTGTATATTAGGTTGCACAGGGAGATTGGATGAAAATCAGCGAAGGTTGTAGGTTTATCTGATTTAGGGACAAGAGTGATGAAGGTTGAGTTTAGTGAAGGAAGGACTCTACCTGATATACGAGCATCTTCGACCAGTTCCACTAGCTCCTCTCCCATTAAGTCAAAAAAGGCAAGAAAGAACTCAACAGGAAAACCATCAGGCCCGGGCGCTTTCTCTTTCTTGAAAGACTTGAGAGCGGATTCCACTTCTTTTAAAGATACTTTAGATGTGAAGGAAGACCGATCTTCCTGAGAGAGAAAGGAAGGGAAGAGTCTGATGATCTTCATCTGAGCTGAGATAGAGGAGAGATTATCATCACTAAAAATATTTTTGAAATGTCTCACCCCTAACTCCTTTAAACCTTGATCATTTTCAACCAGAAATCCCCTCTCATCCTCTAAACTCTAGATCGCATTATGGTTTTTCCTGGACGTAGCCACTGCATGGAAAAATTTAGTGTTTGAGTCACCCAATGAGGCCCAAGTCATTCTACTTTTGAGTTTGGCTGTGAGGACCCCATGGTCCCTCAATTGTTTAAGCTCAGAATGGAGGGAATTTAAAATGGAGAGATTCTCGCCTAAGAGAATGCCCGAGGGGGAGGAGGAGAGAAGAGTGTGGATTTTAGACTCATATAGTGAGCTCTTGTCCTTCAACTCTATGGATTTGTTGAGAGTCCACTCCTTTATCTTCTTTTTCAAAATTCTGAGCTTCCCGGAAAAAGACTCCATACTGGAGAAGGCCGAAACAGGGGTAAGGTGGGGTCACTCTTTTCTAATCATTTCTCCAAAGTCCTCAAAAGCAAGCCAAGAGTGGTTGAATTTGAAAGGAAAGTTTTTTGGCACAGTGTCCTCCTTCCATTCCAGTAATACTGGGTAGTGGTCCGAAATAGTCGAGGGGTGAGTCTAGGATCTGTACAAAGGAAAGTGTTCTAGTAAATTTGTGGGTAGAAGAAATCCATCAAGACACTTGCTAATTCCATCAGCACCCGAATGACCGTTACGCCAGGTGGGACCAGCTACAATAGGAGCAATATCAACAAGCTGGTGAGAGGAAAACATGTTGGTGAAAAAGGGGCCAAGTGGGTTTAAATGAGATTTTTCTCCCCAGACCTCAGAGCTATTTAGCGTAAGGTTTAGATCGCCAGCTAAGATCAGGTTATTAAGATTTAGTAGACCACCTTTAACAACCAAATTCCAGAAACATTCCCTGTTATTGTAGGGCCCGTAGCAGTTGAGAAGATGGAACCCCAGAGAGGTTCCCCGAACTTTGGCATTAAGAAGTAACCCAGCTAAAGTTTTGTAAGCTTTGAACCTGAGACAACAAGGGTTCCAGGCTGCAAGGAGACCCCCCGAGAATCCAGAGGCACTTAATGCATAGTATTCCCATCCCGGACGCAGCTTTGAGAAAGACAATATAGCTGGGTGTGATCTTGTCATGGTTTCTTGGAGGAAGATAATGTCAGGGGCTAGAGTAACAAAAAGTTTACGGAGACTTTTATACTTGGCCAAGCCTCCTAGGCCACAAGGTTAGGATCTTCATTAGGAACCCGAAGACCCGGGTGACTTTTCTCTAAGGGACCGTAGCGGTGAGGACGGAGAGTTTCAAGAAGCAAATTTTAAATGGGTGGAGAGAGGGGTATAAGGGAGGGTTTGTGGGGTAGAGTAAGAAGTGGAAGATGGAGGTTTCTTTGATCTTCTTCTAATAGTAACATTTTGAAAATGGATGGAGTCCAATGGAAGGACTGAGGGGGAGAGAGGCGTTCTGTCCGTGAAGATATCCAGTGAGGTTTGCAGAGATGGGTCAGCAAAGGAAGGAGTGGAAGTTGGGCTATGAAGAGGTGACGGAGCTGGGGTGTGTCCGGATCTCGACAGTGGGGGAAAATCCTCTTCAGAGAATAGAGGAGGCATAACCTCTGAAGGGTGGTGGAATTGATGAGAGGCAATGATATCATGGTTGGGAGAAGTCTCCACTAAGGGCTATTCTATAGGGTGAGCTGCAAAGGAGGTATGTGTCCCCAGGTGAGACTCTTCAGAGGAAGGGTGAGGAGATGGATCCAAGGACTCCAGGTCCCGACTATCAGAGTGCTTAATCAAAAAAGAGGAAGGGCCCGTGGCCTTAATGGAGTCTAAGATTAACAATTCCTATTCAGTAGCATCATTAAATAAGGAGCAAGCCTGAGAGAGCATACCTTTTGATGGCTCGGTTATACGAGTGTCCGGAGTACTCTAGAAAGGTGATCGGGCCTGGTCCGAATGAGGAGTTGAGGTGAGAGACAATTGCCCTTTTCTCAACACTGGACAAGTTCTGCGCAGATGGCCAACATCTCTGCAACTGCTGCAGCGAAATGGTATGTTAAGGTAGTCCAAACGCTATTTTATGCTGCGTTCAAGACATAAGATCTCTATATCCGCTGGGAGGCCTGAAACTAAAACCATTTCGACGAGGATTTTTGCCATTCTCTTGTCAAATGTGTGTTGAAAACCGTCTTCAACAGCCACAAAACGCCCAATGGTATTCCCTATGCCTTCCATAATCTCGCGATTCCATAATGGCAGCGGCAGACCCGGGAGGAAAACCCAAAGATGCCGTTTCTTTACCCTTTCTCTTAAAGGGTCGAAATGAACGTGCCAGCGGTCCAGCACCAAAGAACCTTTATGTATGTGCCAGAAGGAGTTTAGTACAGTTAGTGCGTGAGCTTCTTCTAAAAAAACTATCACAATCCATCCTCTTGCCAGCAAGCTGATAGTGGGGGTATAGTTAAAGATTGGCTTCCAAGTCTCTGTAGCCCAGGTGTGCCATTCCTCCTTACCCATTTGTGTATATTCCAACCTGCCTATGAGGGCACGGGCGCACAGAGCTTCAGTTCTTTCCAGGAAAATGTCTCTTCCGAGAACATACCGCAACTTGCCTTCTCGAACTTTGTGGGCTTTCGCTGCTCTGCACCGGCAAAGAAGTGGAAGAGAAGGTGGTAAATGTTTGTTCAATTCAGCTTCCATTCTATAAAAGACAGGGACGGAGGGGACAGCCACAAGGTGGGTTCCAGAAAAGGTTTGAAGGGGATAGCCACAAGGAGGGGTTCCAGAAAAGGTTCAAAGGGGACCGTCATGATGGGAAAATCGTGGAAGGTTCCAGAGTAAAGAGATACATGAACCGTGAAAGTCAACCCTAAAGGTGATAACGAGGGTTTTTGCGTTGACAAACAGAGGAGACAGGTGCCCCGTTTGCTGACAAGAAACAAATAAGACACCCACAAATGCGGGGAAACCTACAGAGTCAATGGAGCCCTTAAAACCCGGTGAAGGAAAACGAAGAGAAGCCAAGAAACTACGTAACCCAAAAAACAATACCGAACCAAGCGAAGAGCTGTGGACCGAAACTGAGGGACTGCCCTCGTCCAAGCCGAGAGTGCTAGAACCCTAGGATTCCTTCGTTCAAACCTTGTTGTCCAGGTTCAGTTTAGTCCAGCAGGTGTAAGTCATTCTAGACCCGACTAAAAATAATTTATTCCCACTTTTTTCGACTGGTTGGTACTAGTCCTTCTACGAGGAGGACGGACTCTAGTTGTCAGGTCCGGAGCATGTGAAGACAAGACCTTCGAGGGGAAACCCTGGTGGCCACTCAAAAAATAGACCCAACTGCTCAAGGAAATCAGGTTCAGGTTGCCGGGATGAAGAAGTTGTGAAGTCTCTATAGCCTGCGAGTTAAAGCCAAAGGTGTACAGAGGGTAGAGCGGAGGGAATAGAAAGAAACGAGAGAAAAACCACAAAGAAAGGCCACTGCAAAGAGGAAATCCTTCTGCAGCTCAGACACGAGCAAAACAAGAGGTTGTTGAAACCCCGGGTGCGGCACACTAGTATTTATATATATATATATATATATATATATAGATTAATTTTTTTTCTTGGAAAAAAGGCGCATTTTGAATTATATTTTTAACAAAATGCTATAAAGACTAGAGTAATCCATATCCAGTCTTTGTCTTTGTTGATAGACATTACATTCTTGCAAAACAAAATTTTATTGTTTGCACATAGATAACACATAGAGAAAACCATGTAGATCTAATACATATAATTGGTCAGCCTGATTGGGCGTATCAAAAGATAAAACATAAAACAAAAAATGGCTCTATGAACAAGGAAGAGATATCATATATCAGTGTTTGTTCATTCATGGGAGACCAGAGTCTCCCCTAATAGTCTCAGAATGGTATGGGACTTGGATCATATTCAGTAATGTTTTGTTTGTAGGTGTACCATCACAGCCAAATATTCTCCAATTGTCGGAGACTGATTTTGGATAGTTGATCTACATCTAAGTTCTTTTCCATGTATATATGTTGATAATTTATGGATCTGAATAGTACAAATACTATAAACAAATTCTCAATGATGACAACTAGATGGATACTGGTGTGCCACTTTTTCTTATTCATATGTCTATAACAAGTAGTGAATCACCGATAATATGGATATCAGGAATGCCAAGACTATGGGAAAGAAGGAGAGTAGTGCAATCAACTCCACCCGATTGTTGGAAGCACGTCCCAGGCTAGCAACAAACTTGAAGTGATGGGTATCATTGATAAATATAATTCCCTCTACTCCACCTTTTGTTGTGTCTTTTGAAGCACCATCGAAGTATGCCCAACATTTATCCTTGTCAATAATAGGGTATTTAATTGAACGGATCTTGTTTTTATCACTGACATGTGGAAATAAACTATGGGTTCCTAATGCTTTGATTCCATAAACCTCCGGGAAACATACGAGTCTTCAAACATAGAATTATTTTGAGAAAAATAAACATACCACATGATAATCACTGGAAGAGCCTGATATTCAACAAAATCATCCTTTTGTAGCCAAGTAGATAAGGCATCCTGTATAAATGATCCTTGTCATTGAAGGTTGATACCCCTGACTCTGGAAATATGCCACCATAGGCTGGTGATATAAGGACATGAAATAAAAATATGCCCAATTGTTTCACTACTAGATTTGCATAATAGACACCATCTTGGTCCTTCCCAATAACAATGAATCATAATATCCCAAGTGGGGATGGACCGATGAAGTGCCAGCGAGAGTGTTAACTTTATTTTGACCGGACATTTCAATCGCTATAGAGTATTTCTATTGCTTTTACATCATTAGGAGTCATTCTCCGAACTTGTGAGAAATATCAAGTCAGACTTGTGAGTCATATCAAGGCCTATGTATACTCATATGATTGAGGTGGTGATGTTGTATTGTAAATCTTATGAGTAAATCAAGCCGATTCTTGTGAGTAATATTATCAAGACTAGACTTGTGAGTAATATCAAGTCAATGATTCTCATAGACAATACCGTATGAGAATGGATCTACTATTATGGAGATGGACTTGTGTTGTATCAAGTCATGTGGTTATACTAAGTGATATATTTCTAGTCATGGTCACTGAGCGGTATAAGTCTCCTTCAGGGATTAGCTACCCCTAGAGTGAATTACTCTAGCAAATTATTATATGGCCTGGGGTAATATATATGATCATCAGTATGCATGGAATAATTATTCTGAGTATGATATACACATATGGACCATGCATTAGTTATTTAATGATAATGAGATCAAAGCATAGAGAAAGAGAAATTCGAATTGCCTGCGTAAATGTCTAAGTGAACTCAAGTTTTAAAGCTTCAGTAAAATATGAATGCCTCAATCAATGCCTTAGTCAAAGCATCTATTGAACTATTAATGAATGTAATTAGTTAAGTAAAGAAGATATTAATGCTCATCAATTAACATGCATAAGTTAACTAAAGAGATCCATGCAAAATTTAATAATATAAATTATGCATGGATGGCGCTAAGAGTGAAGCACTAATGACACTTAAGTCAGTCTATTAGGCTAAGTGATTTGCAGTCAGTTAAAGATTGAGTTCGGTTCACATTTAGTTCAAGTAAGTTAACATTCAGTTCAACTCAGGTAACATTCAGTTCAAATTAGTTAACTTTTAGTTCAAGTTAGTTAACATTAAGTTCAAGTCAGTTAACATTCAATTCAAGTCAATTAACACTCAATTCAAGTTAGTTCACTTTCAATTTAATATAGTGAACATTTAGTTAAAGGTAATTAAGGAAAGGAAGGGCGTTGATGTTTGCATGGAGGTATTTCTAGTTAGCTCCTCCTTGTGAATGCACCATGTGTCAATGTCAGAGTGTTTAACTAAGCCTCCCATTCGCTACCTTCTACATGCTATATTTTTTGGCTTGTTATTGATATGTTAGGCATATGGAAAGTTCAATATAGTTGCACACAATTGGTTTTGTAGGGTTACAATAGATCTCTCTTCTCTTCTAATGAGGTGATATCTCTCATCGAGAAATTTAGTTATGTGTTGTAAACCATTCTCTACAAATCTATCTATCATACTCAAAGAATTGTTGGGGTTTTCATCCTCTGTGTTTGGAGGGTTTTCCCAAGGTACATCTTGTCTCTCATGGTTGATTTATGAGGACGATTTATTTATGAGATTCATATGCGGCTGATATAAAGATTGATATGTGGCTGATATGAAGATTCATATGTGGCTTATTTATGAAATTCATAAGTGCTGAAATTGTTTGATAAAAGTTTTAAAGTTCAAGCATCTTGGATTTTTCTCAAACATCAACAATTTCCACCATGGCAGGTCTGGAATGTCCTCCATCAAGCAGAGTTATAGATATCCAAGATTTGGCGTATAACAACAGCCTATATCATTTTAACACAAGATAATTTTATCCTCTTCGCCATTAAATTTTATGAAAGAGGTATTTAATGAAGATACAAAATTGTCCCAAGTCCGAAACTCGTGTCGACATCCAGATCTGATTGAAACTAGAAGGGTCTTGACCGATCCAAATTTGATTTAGGTGTATGAGATTCCTAGTATGAAGGCGTAAACATATATGATCCGACAACTTTTATTGCTCAAGGAACCCAACCCAAGGGTTGCGCCCGACATGAACAAGATGACCATTACCAACTTTCCATTGGAGACTATCACTGATTATATGGAAGGATTTGATATGTGCATGCCAAAAGGGAGAGTCAGACCTAGATCACTTATCTAGGGTATGTATATATTTATGATAAACAATTTTATCCCATAACCCCTCCCTAGTAATAACCCTTCAAATACCCTTAGCAATCAAAGCTTTTGCAAAGCACTGCATATTTTTGAAATCCTGGCCTCCCATATTCGTTGGAATGGCAAGTTTATCCTAGGAAGTTTATGCAAATGACTTGTTTGTTGCATTAGTTTTCCAAATGAAATTTTATCTTGTCTTCTTGATCTGATTAATGATCCTTACAAGAACAAATGCAAGAGAAGTCCAGTACACCAGTAAATCAATATTTGTAAACAAGCAATTAGTAATATAAAAACATTGAGACCAGTTTTAAGTTTTAATGTAACGTCATGTTAAAATGCATAGGTTTTCAAAAAAAATTCCTAAGATGATATATTTCCATGCCAAATAAAACAATTGGACAAATTCCAAAAGTGACGCCTTTGCATTTAACAATCACAAGACACTAGAAAAATCATTGAGAAAATTTTCAAAATTCAAACTAGAAATTAAATGTAGATTCTTGAAAAGCACAAGGTTGGTGTTTGTAAAAACCATTTTGTTGATTGAAAAATTTCTATAAGGAATAAATGATATGTAGCTTAGAATCTCTTGAACTTTTCCACACCTTTTGTATTTGAATAATGAGATCCTCATCCTATATAATTTTTTGTGGTTGTTAATATTTAATACTTCCTTGAACAATGAACAAAGCACCTCCATTGGAGGATGTACCTAGGCTTCTAGAATAAAACACACCCATATCAAGTGTAGTCTTAGACACCACAATTCAAGCAAAAATAAGTCCAAGTCTCCATTGAAGAACATGCCTAAATGGATGGTCACACATAGCTCGAGAACTTCAACTTAAAATAATATAATGTGTAACCATAATGTATTTTATTATTTTGACCATTACTTGTGTAAATTATAATTGTTTATTTGTTTGATGGAAAATTCGGTAGATTCATCACTTTGTCCTCTCTTTTAACAAATAATAAATATTTTATTTTTCATCACTTTCTCCTCTCTTTTAAGAAATAATAAATATTTATAATAAAAAATCAAGTGCATAATCTTTGGTGTACAATTAGGAAAATATTTAATGTTTGTTCGACTACCTCTTGCATTATCTACAATAATTTTGGGTTTAGTATTCTATTCAAACTTTTATAGTTGTATCAATTAGTATTAAAGAATTCATTTTTGGCCTCCACAACCTTATAAGGGATTCTTTTCCACAGGATTTACTCAATGAACTTGTTACATAGCATTACTGTTCATAGGATATTAAAGAATATCCCTCATTTCACTAAATATTGGAAAATGCTTGCTAAAATTGTATTGGGTAGCAGGGAGGAGCTGCGATCCTCCCCCGGGGGCCCTTTGAGCTCCCAAAGCACGCCCCAACGGGCGCGCACGATTCTATGAATCACGTCACATGTTAGGCACGTGCTTTGGGAACCCAAAGGGTGCATGAGGGAGTAGCACAACTCCTCCCCGTTTCCCATAGGGGTGTGTTGCATGCCCCTCGGGGAAGCGGGGAGGAGCTATGCTCCTACCCTGGGAACCCAAAGCGTGTGCCCAATGGGTGACATGATTCTGAGAAACACGCACACCCATTAGGGCATGCTTTGAGAGACCTAGGGAGGAGCGCAACTCCTCCACACTACCCATAGGGGTGTGTTGCATGACCCTAAGGGAAGTTGGGAGGAGCTACGCTAGTCTTCCAGGCTCCCTTTGAGTGACCAAAGTGCGCGCCCATTGGTTGTGCACTTTGGGAGCCTAAGGGAGGAGTGTAGGTCATCCCCCATTCCCTTAGGGGCATGCAGCACACCCCTATGGGAAGCGAGGAGGAGTTGTGTTCCTCCCTCGGGCGCCCAAAACGCACGCCCGTTGGGGGATGCTTTGGGTTCCTAGGGGAGTGTTAGGAAAAATATATATAACTAATTAATTCACCTTTAATTTAATTATCGACCAAGGTAGGTAAACTTCGAGTTGCTACAATGTATGTGCACGGTAAGATAATCTAAGGCTAAATCCCTATGATAATTTCAAAAAACTATGTGACGATTCTAACCTAGTCTAATTTACTGAGAATCAACTTCTATCAATGCCAAAAGAAAATCATAATTCATGAATCTAATTATTCATTCAATCAATACATAAGGACAAAGGTTGGAATATGATCTAAATAAACATTCATTTATCAAACCAAGTTCTAACCATACTTATTCAAACCTATTATTGTATGCAATCATAACTTAAAGAAAGAAGAATTCTATATATACAAAAATCAATTTCAAAAGATAAATCAACCTATTTCACACGTCTTAAATTTAACATAACAAGACTACTTTTAATTTTGACTTTCTAATGTAAAAGATCTAAAGCTATCATAAACATTTCAAATCAAAGGATCACAACTTATTAGTGCAATGGATCAACCTAATTTGCAAAAGAGTCCCAAACTATGACAAACTATCTGACTATTAAAATAAGAAAATATCTTCCAGATCTAATGACTATTATAAAAGAAATACAATATTTACTGCTTTCAAACTTTCCAAATCTCACTCTAACATTATCCCTCAGCTATGTTGAATGTAAAATGATTCCTAACATAGCTATATTCTCACTGATGGAAACAAGGCATAAGATAACTTTCCTGCTTATCCAAAACGAATTCAAAAGGAACACTGATTCACTTAAAGATCTACACAATGGCTTCAAGTTTAAACAAACTACGAATTTCCCAAGATTTGAAGTTTTCACGTAGCTAAATAAAGAAAATCAACACAAGACTTATACCACTATCAACTTCCCAAATTACTAAGTACTATGTATTAAAATCGCCTTACTTCTAGTTTTAAAATGAAATAAAAATGATTCCGAAAGAATTATTTCTCTAATAAGAACAAAGCATAACAAGGGAATACTAACTCATTAAAAATCCACAACTTCAGGTTTCAACATGCTGTAAATTTTCAGATTGATCTAAGCTCCCAACATACCAAGAAAACAAGATCTAAGTTTTTATCAAACTAAATACAAGAAATCCACACACACTACCAATGTTTAAACTTTAAAATCACTAAGCTACAAACTCTGGCTATAGATTCAATAATTTAAGAAATAGTTTCTACAACATGGACTATTTACTGAAATAGAAAGAACTCAAGTCTAAAATATTCTTATGATTGACCTTCCTATTTTATTTTCAAAGCTGAAACTCAAAATTAACAGACTGAATCTACGAAAATACTTAAATCCACAAGGCTAAGTTCAAGCTAAATACTATTACTGCATACATAACAACGAATAATAAATGAATCCAATGAAATCATAGATATATGACAATGTTTTGTAAATCGCCAATCAACACAAATATTTCGAATTCTTCCTATATACTTGTATCTATAAAATCATTGATAGAAATATATGAACCATAAATAATAGTATGAACAAACAGATATATTCACAGAAAATGTATTAACATCGGTTGAAGGTGGCCCCCCCTCCAAACACTGTTAAACCAAGGATTGAAAACTTAAAACGAGCACATAATTTGATTAATATTCTGAATCAAACTTTATATGATCTCCTTCGTGTCTCTGTTGAGTCTGATAGTATGTATTTATAGGTTACATTACGGGTCCACCACTAAAAGGGTCAACCCTTAAAAATAGTTATGGCAGCTCTATAAAAAATAAACAGATGGCAAGAAAGGCCTTGCATTAAAACAAACATACACTAAAATCATCATGATTCTCCCACATTTTTTGCTACAAATCTGCAGCCCGTTGATAGCTAGGGTCGCAACTCTTGAAAGTATTTGAGTAACAGTTATTAGAGGATAGTATTCACGGGTACCGCATAACAAGACCATAAATTCACTTTAACTCGAACCTTCCCATATTTTGAACACTTGTCACTTTGTTTCACCGGTGTTGGATTAGGTGCCGGATTAGGTACCAGATTAGGTGCAGGATTAGGTGTCGGATGAAGTGTTGGATTAGAGAGAGAGATCTGCATAATAAACAAATATTCTATATACCAAACAATTATTCCTTAGGTGCGACCTTTGAAATTATGTTTAAAAATGAATGAAATAGGTGAAATGATAGTAAAAATACCTTATCAAAAGGATTCATGAATTAGTCTTCAAAACTTATACAAATGAAGCTCAAATAGATGATATACATATAGAAAATTGATTAAAATGCTTGACTTCGTATTCAAAATGTATACAGGATATGGAAAAAACATGGATCCATCATCTCCCCCACACCAAAGATATTGCATGTCCCAATGCAAGGAAACAAAATTGATAGTCAAAATTGGTGATGTGATTTGAGTCAGATCCCTAAGGAATTGACCAACATTTGCACTTGGGGAGAGTCAAGAAATGGCTTTGGTTGAGCTTTCATAATCTCTTCCAGCTAGTGTTCTTTCTTCTTCAATTTTCTTCTCAAGCTTTGGTTAGACCTCGTCATATCATCAATCAATTTTTGTAGAGAAGCAACTCATGTTTTTAGAATCCCATTTTCTTTCTTGAGATGTTGAGTGAGATAAACATACTCTTGAATTTCCCCTATGAGATGGACATTCCTCTTTTGGAAATAATCATTTGCAAATAGCTCAGAAGGAATGGTTGAAGGATTAGGTACTGGATCTGTACGAGTGGGAATGCATAAAGGATTAGAAACTGAGTGTATAGGTAATGAGGATTCATTGGAATAATGCAAAGGAGACAAAGGGGTTGAAGAGACACATTGAGATGAAGTATATGGAGGGTCTTCTTTTTGAGGCAAATGAGTGGATGACAGAATTTGAACAGGAGCAAGTTCAGAAGGGGTTTCAACTATATTCCCATGAGCTTTTGTTTTGGCAGCCATACTATAGGTAAATCGATGGGCATGTCGGCTATCATTTCCTTTTGAGGTATTTACCCCTTCCTGATCTTGGTTACTATGAGAGTGATGATTTTCCTATTTGACATCTATCCTTTGGTTCCTTTTACAATCTACTTTCCTTCCTTGCTTTTGACCTTTATATTTTCACTTATGGTCGTGACTCTCAACATGAGACTCTGGCATTTTCCCCAAATTCTTGTCTAAGTTCACAGACGATGAATGAAAGGGATGATCAGAGGTAGGCAGTGTTTCGACCAGGAAGGAAACATGCAAGTTAGGGAGAATATGAAGGAATTTCTCCCAAATTTGTTTTTTCTTTCTTAATTCAACTAAAATCAGAATTTTGATAAGGTCATGGTGGGATAGAAAATGGGTAGGGTTCTCTATATTCTTCCCAACTTGGGAATCCATTTTACTCAAACTTTTCCAAAAATAAAAAGGAAAATTAATAATCTTTCCAAACTCGAAGTGAGACAACAATCGAAAATGATAGGTCTTAAAGGTGGAGAACCTACCTTCATAAGTAATGATTCCGCTAATAACCATCATTGGGTTAAAAAATTCATTTGTAGCCAATTCTTCGCAAACACTTTCTCTCCTTTCACCACCAAGAATTCTGGTTTGAAGGCAAAGTCGTATCTCTGTCCTGAAAACTTGTAATTCTTGAACCAATGATCACTGGTCTGAGGGATCCCTGTGGCCTGGGAAACAGATTCTTCTGTGACATAGAATGCTAAAGGTCCTACTCGTGCTTTATTTCCATCTAAACAAAGGGAAAACTGTAAATAAACCTCGTCGTCGTGTCATGGGAGAGCAGTTAAAAAGGGGTTCCACCCAGTTCTGATGAATAACTCACAACACTGCTGAAATTATGGAAGGGTTAAGAGATCAACACAAGAAGTAGGCTCATGGCAGTTTATCATGGTGAAAGTGCAAAGAAGGAATGACAAGGAGAGATTGCATATGCGTAAGGGATGAAGGAAAGGATGAACCAAAAAATCACCCACCGTTCTTCTGACCTACCAGGATTTAACCATTATCACCAGGAATGAATTCTGAAGAGCATGATACCAATGAGATGGGAGGATTCAAAAATTATGGGATAAAAAATGGTTTCATCATTATTCTTTAAACTCTACAAAGTATAATCACCGACCAACTTAATGACACGTGTTAATACATGCAGTATGCTTTAGTAATGATGGATTAATGGAGATAAACTCATAATTAGGAAAAATGGATGAAATATAAGCAATTAAGGTTTAATCCAAAGTGCTAAATGAATCAAACGCAGAACAAAGTCAAATTGAGTTTATGGGGTGAAGGTACATTGTACATTATCAAAATGTTACCATAAACTCGTAAGCTAAACTATAACACATAAAATCATTTAATTTAGGTATTTGATATGTATGAATGAATTTGTACCCAAACATAAAAGTGCACAGTGTTATAGTTAAAAAAGGTTTGACAAGGAGTTCAAACTATGTAAAAATTTGGAATGTGTCAAAGTAAGTGAAGAACCTTGTGTTTCAAAAATGTGTCATCAAATCCTTGAGGGAGTTTCCAAACTAAGACCAACATGATAAGATACTTTCAATTGGAAGATGATGCAACTAATTAAGTGCAAATATGTTCTTAAATAATTATTTTAACATATATATAAGTGAAAGATAAATTATGTATCATATACTTGATGTTAACGCCATTAAATCAACTTATGCACTTAAGTGTTTGTTTATCAAACCTATAATGACTATACTATAATAATGAATTAAACAACAATCATGGATCATTGTCCAAATCAAAGATTTGGACATTGATCGTTTCATAATAATATAATAAAAAGATGAGTTAGGAAATCATATCGCCATTCCTAATATATAAAAATAGGTCCAATGGTTGAAATAGTCCAACTAACATTAATATGGAAACCAAGAGAATAATAAATCCAGAGAAATTGAAATACCTAGCTTCATGAAGGATGCAGATAAATTTGGGTATTTATTGAATACCTCGATTAAACATATTTGGATTTCATCGGTAATTAACTAACCAAAGTTGCCTTGGTAATTTTATTTATGCAGTCTCCATATTTTCTAGCACTCCATCCAACACCCTGTCCAACACTCCTTTTAACATTCCATACAACACCATGTCCAACACTCCTTCTAACACTCCAACCAACACTTCATTTTGCATGTATTCCAATACTCTAATGTTAGAATGCAGAAATATCCCTAGGTTTGCAGAGGTGCACTAAAGATTGTGGGTATTGCTATAAGGGAGGTGATGTGGCCATATATGTTTTGCAAATATTCTACCTTTTCAAACTTCCGAATTCTATGGGTTGGAGAAGGAAGTACACATTTTTCTTAATAAAAAAATCTTCTCCCTCATCCAACATGTCCCTTTAATAATGATATCCAACTTGTAATAATTCCACTGGTCATAAACAAAAATATAATGGGTCAGAAGATTACAGACTAGCATCAACATGAAAATAAATTTAAAAGGAGCCTAACATTTATTAATCTCATCCTTTCATCTAGCTAAAATTATGAATTACACATATAGTTTTACTTCCCTTTATTTATACAAAAAATCATGGAATGGTATGTCCTGATTAAGTAAGATTTTTCCATGTTCCCATCCCCATGAAACTACTAGTTAGCAATGTTTCACCCACCTAATAGTTCCCTAGGTTGGGGAGGAGGAATTAAATATTGAAATAAGGGATATATGGGACCCCCATAAACATAGGATCAGTGAAAGTGTTAAAGCTATGATGCATGAATATTGGGTGGAAAATTCTCGTGTTTCACCAAATGCAAGGGATGTGATACGACGAAGAATATATTGAAATCAGTATGAAATCCCTCCAAAAAATATATTGGAGATGACTCACATACAATTGTTCAATAAATTCAAAGATGAACACAGAGAATTGAATTTGTCAATCAATACATTTGTACAATAGAAGCCATGGTATGTTAGACCTATCACTATTCGTGACACATGTTATTGTCGCTATCATGTTGAATTTCAATTATATTATGACACATTCCTTTGGTCTGGTAAAAATTTTTGGCCAAATTCACCTCCTTCCACAATTCGTGCTTTTATATCTAAAATTTTATGTGAAAGAGATAGTCATGAGATATTTTACAACAAAAGATGTGTCGGTGGAAAGAAATGTGATCATTGTGGAGATCCAACAAGTTATTCCACCATAAATATCCTATTGATATTAATGATCAGTCATTGTCAAATATAATAGTTGATTGGAAGAGATATGAATATGTCACTTATTCCCACAATTCTACAAGTTCTACAAACACTCTTTCGAAAAGGTTAGATTTACAAGAAGATAAAAGCAATGTTACATATTTTTTGAAGAAGTTTGAAAAATAAATTTATAAATACATCAAACATTCACATAGAGAACGATGGAAAGACATACAATTCAAACAATCACGTGATGTTTTTCTAGTAGGGAGTATTTTCTTTGTGGTTGATTTCGCAGAGAATTACACATTTGAAGCACAAAAAGAAATACAAAGTGAATATTATCATTCTGACAAAGTTTCTATATTTGTCCATGTTCTATATAGACATGCTCAACACAATGTTGATGATATAGAAAGCATGAATGACAAATGACATGTGATCAAGGAATATCATTTCTATATCAGCGATGCCTGCACACATGATACGCATTATGTACAACATTGTTTTGATATTATTTATGGTTCATTGAAAACACGTGCAATTGTAATGAATGAACATTGGATATGGTCAGATGGATGTGTGGGGAAATATAAATCTTCACGATCATTCTTCTGGCTATATCACCTTCATAAAAAAACAAATATTAAGCATCATTGGAATTTTTTTGAAACTAGTCATGGAAAAGGAGAGCACGATGGTGCAGGGGCTTGTGTAAAATGAACACTTTGAAGGCATCAAATGAACCATTATTTCGATCGGTTTGTGTGTGCTAATCAATTTTTTCAATGGTGTCATGTAAATCTTATCCATGATTGAAATCAATAATCAAAGGATGTGCGCAGGTATGAACTTTGTTTTCAAAATAAAATTATTCAACATGGAATGACTTTAACATGTACATCTAGTAACATTTTATTCACATGTACATGTAAATTGTTTTTTTGGCATATTGGAATCCAATATGTAGACAGAAAAATCCCATATGTTGCTAGCACCATTCATGGAACTCGAGATTTACACTCAATCAAAACAAAAACCTTCCAAAATGTGTTTTCATTTGATAGTAGGAAGCTAACATGTTTTTGTCATATTTGCATGGAGGACACATAATCAATAGAAATTTGTGAAAACATCAATGGTAATTATGTTAAACCTTGGAAACACAACGAAATTAATCAAAAAGGAAAAATGCCACTTGTAAGCTTTGAGGAGTTGGAATTAGAGGACATTGCAATATCAATAGACGGTGAAAGAATTTCCGATCTTGTTAGAGAAGGTAACTTTATGTACACTTTAATAAATGTCATTTTTCATTTTAAACATTTTTTACTTGAATGTCAAATATATATCTACACACACACACACACACACACACACACACACACACATATGAAAGTTGTTTGATTTAATGAAGATGAATTTGACAAATTCAATGTTCTTATTTATGTGCAGGAGATGTATTTGTTGTGGTTGCACCCATAAACACTAATGAAAATTTCAAATATTATTTGATGCATTGCACATAGAGAAATATGAAATTATTGGAGGAATATCATGACAAAGGTTTTATATATGAAAGAAGGTCAATTCTATTAAAAGGTTATTTTTTTCAAGAAACACATCAAACTAAAAGTGAAATTCACTTTAAAGACTATCAACTTGATGTCATGTGCTGACAATATAGTCATTTGGTGTGCACAACTTGCATAAAGTTGAAAGAAGTTAAATCAAATAAAAAATTTAAATCTAGAAGATGGAAGATGTCAAATGTTGATCATGAAAGAATAATTGAAGATGACATTCCTTTATGATCTTATTTCTAATTTGAAACATGTTGAACATGATACATACGTTTTACATCAAGGACATCTTGATTGGTTTTATAATTGTGACACTCAAATAGAGTGATTATTGATAAGTTAGCTAGATTGTTTTGATGCTTTTTTATGCACATTCCTTAAAAAAATATTGTTCAAAATTATAATGTTATGCACTTGAGTATGTGTTATGAAATTGTCAAATTATAAGATCTATGTCACTTTGAAACTTAAATATGATATATTGTTAGATTAGATTGTTTAACTTATGTACATGTCAAATTGATAATTTACTTATATGATATCAAGTTCTTACATTGTTGAGATTATGTACATCAAATTGATGAAACTTATATGATGTTGTTCTTACATTGTTGAGCTTATGTACATCAAATTGATGAAACTTATATTATATTGTTCTTAGATTGTTGAGCTTATGTATATCAAATTGATGAAACTTATATGATATATTGTTCTTAGATTGTTGAACATATGTACATCAAATTGATTGATGAATTGTATTGAGTGGTCGTAACTTATTAAAATTATGATATGTATCAAGTAAATAGCCATAATTCTTACTTTTGTTCAATTAAAATTTTTAAAATAACAAATCAGATTATAAGAGTTTTAAAATACTTGTAAATTATTCGTATTGTGTCTTACATGTATTTTCATTATTTTTATTGTTATATACAATATTGTTTTATTAACATAATTTAAACAAGTGGTAGATTACCATAAAAAGTCAATATTCAAATTGAAGCACTCTATGAATTGGATTGTATACACTAAGATTATTAACCAAATATAATCATGATATCAATGATAAATCATAATATGAAAATGATAAATCAATGATGGCCATAGTGTCCTAGAAAAAATATATCTAGTCATACACTTAGAAAGTAGAAAATTTTATATAGTCATACACCTAGAGAGTTTATATTATAAGGAAACAATTTTTCAATGTATTCATAAGAAAAATATAGGATTTTTGGCACATGATAAGTCAAACTAATTATTCTATTATAAAATCTGTATAAAGTGCATTTTATTGAATATTCTATAGATATCATATATTATTCTACCTAGATGATTGAAAACATTCATAACTAAAAATATACATAAATTTAAAACATTAATTAAATCTACACATCATGAACAAAAATAATATCTTTAGAAAAATCATTTAAACAAACTAAAACATTAATTAAATATATACATCATGACCAAAAATAATATCTTTAGGAAAATCATTTAAACACAAGTGCAACATATTGTATAAACATCAACTAATTCTAAATGCATTAATCTATGTATCACATAACCAAATTAAATCATTTAAACATTTAATTAAATTATATTTCAACTTGATCCAAAAACTATCTATCTATCTATCTATCTATCTATATATATATATATATATATATATATATACAAGTTTAAAATATATAAGTTTAAATGATAAGTTTAAAGTTTTAACATGCAATTTCATTAACAAGTTCACAAATATAAAAGCAAATATAACTATGTAATATCCATTGTATGGATATCACTATCCACATTCTCCTTGCGATTGACTTATAACACAAGCAAAATTTAATTAAGCTTCAATATATAAATTTTATATTGTAAATAAACTTTAATAAAAATACAATTGGAATTTAAAATAATAAATATGAATAAATATGCCTCAGTGTGACCCACACCCAAAGAGGTCACCACATCCAAAGTTGTGGAAAACTGTACAATCCGTTTACCGACCTACAATTTTGATTTCATTACTTAAACTTTTCATACATACGTATAAAATAAATTAAAATTTAAGATACCAATCATTAAACTTAAACATTTGAAACATGTAATTTTTAAACAACATAAAATAAATTTAAACAAAGTGTCAATTGTTTTTAATCATTACTAAATCATTTGAAAGGTGCAATTTACCTCAATATCTTGGGAGACACTAGGAATATCTCCCAAAATTGATGATGAGAGGGACCTAATACCCATGGTCCTAGGAGAAGGGACTAGAATCTGTGAACACAACCAAAATTTCAATCTTAGAAAAATGTGTCATGACAATAATGAAAACATATAAATTTATAGATATTTATGTAAATGTACCTCTTTCAGTGGCCTTAGGTTAACACTAGAGTTGACCATAAAATCACCTTCATCCAACATTTGAGTGAACTACAACTCAAATGAGTTAATTTTAAATACCCATTGTTATATATATAGATAAACTAGAAAAACATGATTTAACAATTATGAGGTAAAAAAACGTTCTCACATACCTCTCCCCTCCCTTCTCCCTCGTGATGTAGTAACTCAAACCACCCATCTCAAAAATGTTTTGCATAGGCCTTGGAATATTCAAGGCTCTTTGAATCTACCTCAATATCGTTTTTTATAAGAAAAATGTGCATGAGAACAAGTATGTGCTCTATGTTGATTCATGCCCACATCAACCCCCACTAGAGCAGATTGTAAGTTGTCTCCTATAATGGTTCTCGCCTTTAGACCAATCTGAGAGGTCACCTCCATCTCTGATCATAAAGTAACAAGTCTCTGTGGCTGAGGCACCAAACGAGGTGTAGCCTTAGGAAACAATGGATCTCGAAAGGATCTTTCCCATTCATACGTCCTGCCTTTTCCAATCCCATAAAATTTAGACAGAGCATCTATGTAATATGGCTTCATGTTTAAAAAAAAATTTGCATAAAAAATCTCGCAAAATAATGTGGCACTTCATCATTCCATGGAAATATACCATAGGCTGCCAAGAATCTATCATATAAATGGTGTGCAATCTCAAGGTGCTTGAAATATTTTACTTTTAACATCTTTCGCTTCGGTCCTTCTTTAAAATTAAACATTGAAATGGCATCTTCTTTTAATACCCTCTTCTCTAGATCAACCCATTTATCAGAACCCATCACCTGATCCTTCCACATTCGCATCAAGTGAATAAAAAAATATGTTGTTGGCCCAAAATTTCTATAGGCATTAATAAACTTTCCTAAAGATTCCAAAAGTATTTGAAAAAAAATTCGGCTCTAAGTTGAGAGTTCCAAGCTAGCAAGACCATCCTTCAAGTTGTTATGGTGGGATGTGAATTTTTCAAGGGTGACAAAAAATATCATTTTCCCAAGGAAGAGCATCAGGTATATCTGACATATAAATGGTCGTGGGATTACAACCATGTGCTTGTTTGAAAGTAACCCTTTGTCGACCTTGACCCTTTCATTGAGCATTTGCATGACCTTTTTCTTGGTCCCTTGCAGCATCCTCAGCATCTCCACTCCTTGCATCATCACCCTCAATTTCTCTAAATGCATCATCGTAACCCTCAACAT